>JASTWP010000400.1:0-158249 GCA_030770255.1 Temnothorax ravouxi
TATTCGTGATTGTAAAATTCAATTGAATAATTTATTTACTTTATGGATATATGGCTTTTGCGCGCGCACATTCCCCCCCCCCACACACAGATTAGAGCTATGCAGTGTTTTGTCTAGATAGGTTGCAACCGCATGCTTCTTTGTCGCGACCCCTTCACCAAGGGACAACCCGAATGGTCCTTCAAAGGGCAGAGCCGACAGCAGCACGATCAGCTCCACGCGACAAAGGGGACAATCCCGAATTAGTCATAAGTTGCGATCAGCGTTTCCGAGGATGGGGAACATACCCGTATGAGTGTTTGTTGTGTGAAGTGCTGTTTTGGTGAATGATAAAGAAGTGAGTGCTATTTTATGTACAAACCACCCATCCGAACGCAGTAGAGAATAAGTAAACACAAATCGCGCAGTACATTTAGTTCAGATTATTTCGGCTCAAGCGACACTTAGAGTTTTTGTTTGGTACATTTCGTTTAGCGCGTAAACGGACGCGTAGGCGCAAGGTAGCGTCGAAAGGCTCGAGCCACATAACACCTTCCAGGAAAGGAGAGGCGGTACAATCGGACGCTGTCTCCGATGCAAAAACGGACGACCGTAGAGGACGACCATGGACGACAGGCGAGTCGTCCCGAGAATCGGCGAACGGAGAAGCTGCGGACCCAAAGGACCGACCACGGCGGCATCGGCCAAAGCGTAAAAAGCAATCGCGGCGCAGCGGGCGCCGAAGGTTGACCCCGGGGAAAAAAGATGGCGAACCGTCCGCTATTCGCGCAGTTGAGGGACTGTCGTACGAATGAATGGGCCCGCATCGAATCGGGGAGCTGGGGAAACAAGCCCAGCCAGAAAAAATCGCTTTTTAAGATCGCTGGTAAAGAAAAGGGCGGACCGTCCGTAATCTTCGAAAAAACGAACGAATCGCGATATAACGCGGTACTGGCCGAAGGTACGAAGTATCAGAGAGTAACGCCGCCGTTAATCGTGGCAATCCGACGACGGATACGCGAGTTGGAGATTAGGAGATTCGTCAGCGAAATTTCACTAGGGGCGTCATCCACGGGGACAACCACTCCGGACGAAAGGGGAGACCACTGGAATTAGGCGACTGTACCGATCGCCGTCAAGATCCGACGACCGGACCACGAGTTAGCGTACCGTCCGGGAACTCGCACCAGGTGCGTCATCCTCGAGAACTGAGTAGCCCCAACAAAAGGGGAACGCCGAAATAGGCGACGTACCGATCGCCGCCAAAATCCGACGACCGGATCGCGAGATAGGAAACCGTCCGGTAGATCGCGACGCGGACATCGTCTCCAAGGAGAAACCTCGAAAACCGGTGTACCAGGTCCCAATTAAGCGTCGGGATAGGTCGGCGACGTCGGCGGACGTAGTGCTCGTCACCCGGACGTCTTCCCCGAGGAAGTCGTCCGGAATCGGGAAGAGCGTGCGAATTAAGCCCGGGCGCATAGGTCGGCGTCAACGGCGGACGCGTATTCGGAATAGTGGAAAACCACTACCCTGGTCCCAGGACGGCAGGGTATCGCGAACGCAACGCCCGTGGATCCACGAGGATCTGCGTAAACACCGGGACGGAAAATTACCGAGACAAATATGCGCAGTTACGGACCTCTTCCAAAGAAAAAGTCGTTCGAAAGGCCGGAGTGGGGGCCGAATGTGCGAAGGTAGGGAGGCCGAGCGAGACGAGCCGCTCGAGGCAGTCTCTTGGGGATAGTTCACGGAGCAACACGTAATTTCGCATATACTCTCGTTGTCGCGCTAAGTCCCGTGATCGTAATCCGAGTGCGCAAATTCTAGTCTCGTAACTTCCATAACAACCGGGAACGCCCGCGAAACGCGTTAATTTTCGTCATTATACCGGCGAACGGCTAATTAGTGGCCGAAAATCTTGTGCGTCGTAACGAAAAAACAGGGTGCAAGTAGAAACTTATACATTGCGCGCTTCCTCATATTTTTTAAGTAAGCAAGTAGAAACCTGTATTGCTTCCTCTATTTTAAGCCATAGTTATTTATATTTATTTATTTTGGCTTCCTCATAAAGGAAGCAATCAAAATTATGGACCTTTAACCGCATATAAAACTGAATCCAATCAACCAAATCTTGAAGAATTATATATGAAATTGGGGTAGAAAAGACTGAAAAATATAATAAAATTAGAAATAGATCGATATCTCCAAATTTGCGGAAGTTAATGCACAAACAAACATTTCTGCAAAAATTCAAAATTTTATTAAAAAAGAACCCTTTGATTATTAGCAATTTTTATTAATTCTATCATATTTTTCAGTTTTTTCTACCTCTATTTCATATATAATTTGTTTAGATTTGGTTGATTAGTTTTGGAGTTATAGAAATTTCGGTAAATTTGGCACACATATACACACACACACACATACATACATACAGACATTTTTTAAAATTACAATTTTTCGATGTTTTAGAACATTTTGAACACATTCAGAAAAACAAAAAAAATTTATTTTTTACGAAAACAAAGTTTTCTCTATGAAGAAGCAAAAGGGCGTGTCAGCCCGAACGTACGATCGTCCGACGGATTGTGTAACTTTAATATTTGTGAACAACTGTGAATGAAAATCAGTCAAATTGAATAAATTATACACTCTTTTGTCAAAAAATTCTTGAAAATTATTCGATTGGACTTACCTTTTGTACCATACCTGATACATTGTCGTCGATCACTCGAAGTCCCTCGTTGATCCTGGAAGACGGTGGCAGCGGCTATTCAGGACGGCGACGGCGATGATCCTTACGTGGCGGAAACCTGAAAATAAGAAGAATTAGTCTGATTGAAAATTCGATAGATACTTACCTTCTCGGTATACCAGAGGTCAAACCGAGTGGCGACCGTTGAATTCAAGGACACCCCGCGTTGATCCGTGTCCCCCCCCCCCAAGTACCGTCCGGTTACAAGGTCCTAAATATAAAATCTATATTTTATACATACGATTGATCGCGCAATTACGCCATTTTTTAAACGTCCATAAAATTATTTTGTACAATTTACATAAACAATGTCGTAATATTTTTTAGAATTAAAATCTATAGATATAAATTGATCGAATTTTATAAGTGCGCACTGAAATCGCTTTGACGTTAAATCAACCTTGAATCGACACTGGACATAATTGATATTGCAGGAATATCGATTTTCTTACCGACTCAACCAGCTGTCAACCATATCGACGTTGAATCAACCTTGAATCAAGGTTACATTTCTGACTGGGTACCACTTTGTTTTTTTTTTTAGGTAATTTGTATTACGATAAAGTATTTGTATATCGCAAAACATTTGTATGTAAACAACATACAGAATAATACTCTTTGAATAAACGTGGCAACTTTACCTTTTGCCAGATTTATTATACGGATCGGTAATCGATATAACTATATTGTGCTCATAATTTGGCACATTAATCGCAAATGCTCTGACAATGCAAGGTCTCGGAAAATTTAATACTTCATAAATAACGCATCCGAAGTAAATATTATACGTCAAAATTAGTTTAAGTAATACTTGCATATCATATTTCAGATTCTTATATCGTGTGGTTATGTATAAATATCGATAAAAAATTCCGTACTCTGTGTCTAAATTCACAATACGATAAAATCACAATAATACAAAATAATACAATATGAAACTGTATAAACACGGTATCTGGAACAAACGCAGGAGAGAGAATATTTAAATATTTTTTTTTATTGATCAGAGAATATATTATTATCTTGTTTTCATAGTTAAATAAAAATCAGAGACATCAAATACATATTCCTGCAAACAGGATAAAAAATATAGATTTTAACAATATAATAAAACATCTCTTAGTTAGTTTTGTAGTTTGCTATATTTTTACTGTCTTTCTCTTTTTTTTATATTAAAATATTTTTATATTGTCCAAGTTTTGTAATTATGCTATAATTTATCACTATTTTTTAAAAGAGACTAATATTTTTATATATAATTATGTTTCTACAGAATAATACATATTTCAAAAATTATTACATATTTTGATAATTAAACTTTTATAGATTCACATAAAATCATATATTAATAATTTAACAATAAAAAAGTCCAATAGCAACAAAATATAAAACGTTACATTAGTTTCTATTTAAAAATGCTATAAAGATTATACGTCATGAAGATCTTGACTGTGTATACAAATATAACTGATTGTAAGCTGTAAAAAATTACATATAGATAACTAACAATAAGTTATCATCAGACTTTCTTATCACATAAGAAATATTGTATTCATGAAACTCCCAAAATATGAATATGCGTATGTTACATATGATTGCATGTGTGTGTACTGAGTTTATAATAAAATATTTTGCTATTTGCCTGCTCTATGTGCTTTATTAATAATTGTTAATAATAACTGTTTAAAATTGATAATCATTATGTATTAATAAAATTTGCTTACGATATAAAAATACGTGACTATGTTCGACTTAATTTACGTGAAGATGAAAAATATAAAATAATTGCTAGTAAAACATTTACCACATATTTATAAATTTTAACTAACTGCCGATAACGCTTTGAATGTAAAAGCTGAATAGCCATAGTAATTTAATACGTAAAAAGCCCAATCTTGATCATTGGGCGAATTACATAATTTATATTTAGATTACGTTCATAAAATTTAATATCGGTAGGTTTCTATAAGAGAAGCATTGTATTAATATGTCGTAAATATTGGACTAATCATAGCCTGAAAAAAGCTTTGTGCGCTCGACCATTCGGTATTTGTCCCTGCAGTCTTAATCTGCGGACAGCTTCTCTCAAGTGCTTTGGTTGTAATGGACCAGTTTCATTCTGGGCCTCCATTACATATAAAGCTATACAACAAGCACAATATAATCTAGAATTAAAATTCAATATTCTAACCGTACTTATAAGAAAGAGCTCGTACCTTCTTCAACAATCTCGCCAACAAATACCTTAGCAGTTCCCGACATAGCTATGACAACGTTCTGAGACACTGAACAGCCTGTTATGGTTTGCATAATCTGTGAAACATATTTAGTATAATATTTTTTTAATGGAACGGCTATTTCTTTTGTAAATAACGACTAAAAATAAGGTGCGTACCCTCTTTATAGCTGCTTTTAGAAATGCAGATAAACTTGTAAGACGTCAAATACGTACTGCATCTTTTTTCTCTCCTCCTCTTCTATCTTCCTTCTGCTCTTACTTTCCCGCCTTTCTTTCGTACTGACTGGGTTGGCGCGAGGTATCATAATATCATTACTGAATATATCCTTTGCAGTCTGTTCGTCTTCCTTCCTGTCAAATTCCTGCTTCACAATCTCTATTGCCTCCACAATCCGGTAGGTAGAATTAGATCCTGTATTTTCAGTCTCTTTAGTATCCGACTGCGATTAAGAGCTTATTGCATCCAACAACTCCGTCTAAGTAATACAGATAATGATTAGTTAACTCTCTTAAAAAATAAGTTATAAAATTTAATTAGATGTTTAATGTTTTTTCTACTAACAATAAATTTGGAAAAATTACAAATTTTAAGTAACAAAATAAAAGGGAAACGTAAAAAGAAGGATGATAAGAAAAATAAGTGATTTTCGAAGTACAACAGATAGTATAACTGAATAAAAGAGAGAAGGAGGACATGTAAAATGTATATATGAAATAAAAAAAGAGCATTTTTATCTTTTTCTAACTCTTAAAACTGGAAAAAAAAAATAAGTTGAACCGATAATAATAACTTACGATAATTCTTTCACGTAAACGGGATTGATCTCCTCGGTATCAGCTCCCTGCTGTCAATATATATCAGCTGTGCAACATATAATGTACGCGCGGCAGAAACACCTTCTGTGAACCAGCTCTTGATCTCCTCGGTATCAGCTCTCTGCTGTCAATATATATACGTCTACAAAATAAAAATGTGTTGTATAATCAGAATGATAGCAACGTGCACAACTTCATTCAAGGTTATAATTGGGTACAACATTCATCGCACGATACTGTTATAATTGCAAATCGGAAACGTACCTCGAGTCCAGCTCTTCTGCGATCAACGAAGTTGGGATCGAACGTGTCAGTCGTCACTTTTTGCCAAGCGTAGAGAACCTTCTTTTCCGGCAGCGGTGGTAACACGATGTAGGGATACGAAATCTCCAGATAAGCACAAAGCAATTCAAATTCAGTATATCGCCGGCACGATTACAGTGTTACTGCCGTTTCGCGTACGCGCGTATGTGCGCGTTGTCGCACCTTACCTCGCGACAGCGTGCGGCTCGTGCAAACGTTATTAACGCGCGGCAGAAACGCCTCGTGTGAACAGGCTCCTTAATCTTAGTATCAGCTCCCTGCCGTCAACATATAAATATAGGTTAACCTGTATGTAAACACTCACGTAAACGTAGTATAAATAGTAAAATAAGTAACAGTAATATATAAAATAAGATAATAGGAGATAATTACATAATAAAACAATTACCTTGAATTAATCGTCGCGTCGCGTAAAGAGTCACGGTCGGTCTCGCTCCGCGCGTACTACCGTGTCTCTCTCTCGAGAGATAGGTTAACTGATGAACTGGCTGACTAAACGCACTATCTGCACTCGCGCAGTACACACACGTATACATATGTGCATATCGAAACTGGCGATATTAGCACCGCCTGGTGTCGAAAAAGTAAAAGTGACGCGACTCCAGAAAATGAAATGATGGCATGGCATGAGAGACGGTCGACGTAAAAGTATCTTAAAAATAAATTTTCACATTTGGACTTTGCGTTGCAATATTTTCGCTCGTAGGGCACGTAGCGGATATTATAAGAGAAACCCCCCCCCCCTAATTTGGACCCCAAGCTATTGATCAAGCTTACTTAGAACTTGATCCTTGATCCGTTCACTCGTTATATGAGATCTCAACATCTCGAGTATTCACAAGTCGTAGCTTCGAGTAAAAAAGTCACGGCCGGTCTCGCTCCGCGTGTACTTGGCGCGAGACACTGCCGTGTCTCTTGATATGCTCCTCAAATTTTACAATTTATTTCTGAAACATTCCGTATTATATTATGCACTATATAAATTAAACTATGTATAATATATATAAACTAATTATATGTATGTTTGTGAATTATAGCAATTAAATAAGGAACTAAAGTTTCGTCATATCTGAAAAATGGCACCACCGAAGGTATTATTTGGACAAAATCGACAAAACAGCACTGCAACTTTGAGGAAAGAAATAACGACCAGAAGTCAAAATTCTTTACAGAGCAATGTATTACGACAACCCAATGTTGGTAGAGAAACTCGCGCCAAGCGAAAAGCGGAAGTTTCGCTATTTAAAGAAAAAACGCATAAAAGATGCGTTTTTGCAAACATATAATAATATTTACTGTAGAAATACTGTAGAAAAAATTTTAGAACATCAGGTTGTAGAAGATTAATTACATTCTTCTGTTGGAGACTAATGCTTTAATTTTTTATTTTATTCTCCAATAAAATATCCGTCTTATTCAAATAGAATCTATATAAATGTTATGACGACAACGACGATGTCCGCCTGGTCTCGCCAGCCGGGACGGAGAAGTCGCTTTCTTTACCAGGGATCTCCGGCGTTTTGTCTAATTACCTTTCCGAATCGCGATAAGTTCTCCGAAACCCGGATGGAGGCTCGACTGAGTCTTGATATGTTGGGCGCCAGGTGCGATTCCTCACATCACGATACGAGATCGTAATTCTCTCAGGTGTGAGTTTCTCAGATTTGTCGCGGTCGGAAAAGGAGAGGGAGCGTAGCTCAATTAATTCAGTCAAATAACAAGAACATAGGATAATATATTTAGCCACATAATTCCCGCCATAAATAACGATTAAACGAGAAATAACCGAGGACCCTTATCCTCGCCAAACGCACGAGATTACGCGCTTACAAGTAACGCGGACGTACTTACAACTAACGCGGACTTAACCGGAAACGATAATCGCGAGGCCCTCGCACGCGTGAGAGCCACTTCCCGAGTTGACCGCGGATCACCCGATCTCGCGAGTCCCGAATGACCGCGAATCCCTCGATTACGCGAGTCCCGAATTACATAAATGACCGCGAATCCCTCGATTACGCGAGTCCCGAATTACATAAATGACCGCGAATCTCTCGATTACGCGAGTCCCGAATTACACAAAACTCGCAGGCGCCCTGCGCCACGCCGCGATCAAGTGATGCTGGCCGAAAGCTCCCGTCGCTACTCGCGGTTCTCACCCCGCGGACGAATTGCACAACGCGAGTCTTTACAGCCTTCTCCACTCGTTTCGCACAATACGACACGATAAGACGAACGAGGACGACAAATTTAACACGCACGCTGACTGTCGGCGGCCATACACTCGAATTCCCCGAGACGGGCAATGGCGACTATTTCTCCCGGTCCTCCCGCGGTATTTCTTCCGATTTCCGCGGAATTCATCGCCCGACTCTACAACGAATCACCATTCCACGCGGCACAACGCGACTCCCGGGAGGATCTCGGTATCGCGACGGTCTTACTTGACGAGGGCTGAGCAGTGGCCTTACAAAAGTCGCTCGTTCCGGCAGCTCGTCGATCGGCTCGCAGGGCAGGATGGTGCCGGGTTGGTGGCTCGCACGACAGTGCCGGGTCTCTGGCCTGGCGGAATCACGCAGGGCCCGCGCGCACCAGCGCGCCGATGTTCCTAGCCCTATCCGGTGCTGCGCCCTGGCACGCTACCGGTCCCTCTAGGCGATCGTCGCGCCTCCCGAGGGCGCCCTCCGCGGCCGTTTCCGTCTGCCGGCGGTAGTGTCGGTCCGCCTTCCTGAGGCTGGCTGTCCAGGCCGCGACGCATCGCCCGGTTTCTCGACGGCCAGGCCGCCCGGACCATGGCTCGTCGACCGGTGGCGGTATACCGGCTTTGGCCCCGTTTCTTGACGGGGACCCCTTCGTCGGGGCGTCCTTCCTTTTTGGCCCTCCGTGTACGGCGGCCGTGTGATCGTGAGGGTTAGGTGTGTCGCGACAGGCTCCTTATTGCTCCGGCTGTGGGCCCCAGCGTGACCCGCCCGTCGGCCGCCCGTCCTTGGAAGCTTCCGGCTGTCCACCTGCAAGTCCCTCGGTGCGGCATACGCCGTTACATTTTCCGTGTGTTCCTGGCCCTCTGCTCCGCCCTCGCCACCTGTAAGTTTGCTGAAAGGTTTTATTCCTAACCTAAGACGCTCGCTCTCCGCCCGCCCCGGGCGGAAGCACCATCCCCGACGCCTCCTTCGGCCGAGCTCCCATCTGAGGTAAGGGACGCGACATTTGTCACGTCACAATGTATACTAATTCAATCACTACTATCTGAAAATAATGTGCCAAGGTGTTTACGTATCCACGTTAACTCTGACTCGGTACATACAGGAACATTCTCTGATGAATTATACAATAATCAGGTTTAGTGATAGTAAAATGGCAGCGGCGACGTTGTTACTCGCGTTGCTAATGAAGGACTTGGGAGGACGGAATCCAACATTAGAATACTATACCGGTTATAAACTTGACGATATAAGAAATATTTGCAATCTTTTAAACCAGAGCTTGCATAGGAAACACAAAGAAGCATTAAAGTTAGAACGATGCACCCCCAAAAATGCATCGTTTTGGCCCAAACATCTCGCCGAAGCCACCCAGCCGACCACCCGCGGGGTGAAAACCGGGCACGGTGTGCCCCTTTTTAAAATCTTAGAATACAGCGTTAGGAAGTTTGCGAACGAACTTACCGCGGCGACCGCCTCGACGCGCCGAGCGGGGCCGAAGACCGCCAAACGCGATTGCCGTCGCTACCCCCGCCACTCCGAAACGCCGTCGCGACGCGTATATAAGCCCGGCGTCGCTGGCACTATTCGCGATTCCCGATTACACGTCTTACCGACAACACCGATCCCGAATTCCCGCACCAAGCCAGTCAGAACGCAAGGTAGAGCGCCTCCGGCCTTCTTTGTCTTCACCGAGTGTGTCTCGGCTAAACGACCAGCTTTTCTTAGTCATCCACACTATCCGAAGCCTGTCCGAACAAGAAGATAGAGCGCCTCCGGCATTCTCTGTCTTCGCCGAGTGCGTCCCGGCGAACGACCTGCTTCATCCACGATATTCGAACGGGGGTAGAGTGTTTCTCTACCTCCACCGGGAGTTCCTCGATCAGATACCGCTCCGTCTCTCGATCCCGCCGCCCACCGCGCCGAATTACCGCAATCTCATCCACGCTTCGCGATCCATATCGCATCCGCGCTTCACGCCATTTTTCCGCGCTCTGAGCCGCGCCGCCCGGGAAACCGGCTCCGCCCGTACCGATACCTATTGTCACGCGATTCACCACGAGACCGCCGAAAGTACCAGCTCTACCTTGTACAAACCGCGTGTTACCTCGCACCGCCCGCGGCCTAACCATCATTGTCTGGGGCGCACGCCCAACCATCGTAAACCGCGCGATCACTTGTTAGCAAATCCTTTAGCTCGTTGTAAATGTCGTGAATACTTGTTCTTGTATTGTTAGAGAATGAACTTGTTATTTTTTGTTAACCAAGACACTACTTCATTTTGCTAACTTCGCCACCCGTCTACTTCTCCGCGCCTCCTTTGAACCCAGCCAGCCGCAAGCTAGATCCGCGCTTCAAAGCCAGGTTGTTTTATGGCGCCCGAACAGGGACCCGACCGTAAGAAGCAGACCCGGGAGAACGGCAAAATGAAGAAGTTTTACTACTCAGTAAGAGCGATCTCGTGCATGAAATGGAAATATTCGGACTCGACACCGAGGGAATCTCGACGACCTCCGGAAAAGATTAAGTAAATTTATCGACGAAAAACCCGAGATGTTCGAATCACGGGACAAGCTCCACCTCCCACCCCCGGCCATAGCACTAAATCAAGACCCTCCGCTAACCCCGGTAACGGTAATACACGCCGACCTCCCGAGTGACCCGTCCACGCAAATCATGAACCAAATGCGGAAGTGAGGGTTGCATTTTGAAGAGAAGGACCCGTGGGCATTCATGGAACAAATTGACGAACTGCGGGCCGTTTACGAGTTTTCCGACGCGCACTGGCTACGCGGGCTACCTGATTTACTCCGGGGGGACGCGCTACTGTGGTGCCGAAATAACCGCGACACCTGGATTCGCTGGGCGGAGTTCATAGCCAATTTTAAAGAAATATTCCTGCCGCGACGATACCGACTGCAACTAGCAACAACATCCGCGACCGCGAACAAAAAAAGGGGTAATTGTACGTAAAATACGCGACGCAAATGCTGACCTTTATGCGTAGAGCGGGGGGCTACTCGACCAAAGAACAGGTCGAGCAGTTCTACGAAAATATGCATCCGGACTATCAAAACCGCATCTGGCGGAGCGATGTGCGCAGCCCCCGGGAGCTGCAGCAGCGGGCAGGTAAATTCGAACGATTACAACAAAATCGCCAAAAACGCGTCGCCACGAAAAACGCCGTCGCCGTATACAACCGAAGCGAGTGCTGCTGGCGCTGCAAACAGCGCGGGCACACGCGCTTCGACTGCCGGCGCCCCGCGCGTAAATTCTGCTCGCAATGCGACAAAGACGGCGTCCTGACGAAGGATTGCCACCCGCCTCCGGGAAACGACGCCGGGATCGCGGAAATTCCGGCCGCCCCCCGGTCTTTCCCGTAAAGTTCATGCCCCGGCTGCACCTGAAGACGCGCATCCGGGACCGTCCGCTGGACGCCCTACTCAATACCGGATCGGACATCTCCTTCGTCAACGAGCACACCGCTCAACTCGCGCAGAACCTCGGTTTCCCCGTAACCCCAGATGAAGGGCAGGTCCAGCTCGCCAACGGGCAACATATCACGCTACCGGGCCGCGTCTGGCTACCAATTCAGACCGCCGGCAAAACCATCTGGCACTTATTCACGATCATGCCAAACCTGAAGAGCGCGGTGCTACTCGGGGCCGATTTCTGGGCGAAGTTAGGATACGCCATCCCCGCGCCCGACGATTCGGGATCCCGCAACCAGATCCCCGCCATCGCGATAACCGAGGGCATCATGCCGCGCACCCCAGCCGAAGATAAGGAACTCCGGGAGTTCCCCTCGGAAGAACTACCGCTCTTCGACCAAGTAATCGGGCCGACCGACAAAACTGCCCATCATATCCGCGTCAAAGAGAACGTCGAGCCGATCAAACAACGGTACCGACCGCGCAATCCAGTCATGCAGGCCATTATTAATGCCGAAGTCGAAAAGATGGAACGGGAAGGGGTAATCGAGCGATCGAATAGCGCATGGAGCTCCCCGGTTGTCGTATTACGGAAAAAAGACGGAGGACACCGATTCTGCATCAATTTTAGACGGGTTAACGACGCGACCGAGACCGACGCCTACCCCCTCCCTCAAATCACCGCAACGCTCGACAAATTACGCGGGGCGAAGTACCTGACTACGCTCGACCTCAAGAGCGGATACTGGCAGGTGCCGCTCACCCCGTCCAGCCGACCGATCACGGCGTTCACCGTACCGGGGAGGGGCTCTACCATTTCAAGGTAATGCCGTTCGGCCTGCACTCCGTACCTCGACGATATTATCATTATTACAGAAACATTCGAGGAACACCTCCGGATTTTACGCGAAGTATTCCGACGCCTCCGCGCGGCGAGTTTGCGACTCAACCCGGACAAATGCAGATTTTACGTCGACCGCCTACAATATCTCGGCCATATAGTCGATCGCGAGAGGATTTGTACCGACCCTAAAAAAGTCCGGGCAGTCGCCCAGTGGCCGCGGCCGCAAACCGTAAAACAAATCCGGCAATTCCTGGGGGTAGCCTCGTGGTATCGACGTTTCATCCAAGATTTTGCGACCGTCGCCGCGCCGCTCACCACCCTAATGCGAAAACACGACCGCTGGAACTGGGGGGAGGCGGAGGATACCGCGTTCAAGAAACTAAAAAATACGTTGACCTCTGCACCGGTCCTTACGTGTCCAGATTTCACGCGACGTTTCATTCTACAAACCGACGCAAGCACAACCGGCCTCGGGGCCGTGCTCACGCAGAACTTCCCGGAGGGGGGAAAATTATCGCGTACGCAAACCGCACATTGAATCAGGCCGAACGGAATTACAGCGCGACCGAGCTTGAATGCCTTGCCGTAATCTGGGGAATCCGGCGAATGCGCGAGTACCTGGAAGGATACTCGTTTACGGTAATTACCGACCACCAATCCCTCCGCTGGCTGTAAAAATTAGATACACCCACCGGCAGGTTGGGACGCTGGGCATTCAAGCTCCAACAATACGATATGGACATCAAGTATCGCAAGGGAGCCCTCAACCGGGTCGAGGACGCCTTGTCGCATCAACCCACCGCCGCCGCCGTCACGACCCCGCTGCTATGGTACCGCCGGATGCTACGAGCAGTGCAGAACGCTCCCCGGGAACACCCCGATTACGAGGTAAAGGACGGGAAACTGTACCAGCATATATTGCACAACCTCGATTTTAACGAAACCTCGCCCGAAGCCCAATGGGAGGAATGCGTGGCTAAGGAACTGCGCCCGAAATCCTCCACCGAAATCACGACGCCCCCACCGCCGGACATCTTGGCATCGCAAAAACGGTCGCTCGCGTCGCCCAGCTATATTACTGGCCCGACATGTTCCGGGAAATCGCACAATACGTACGAAACTGCCCTCGGTGCCTAGGGCACAAAGTCGCGCAGACTCGACCGGCGGGAACATTACACGCCACTTCCGTCACTCGCCCGTGGCAACAGGTCACACTCGACCTAATCGGACCGCTGCCGCGATCAAAGCAAGGCCACACATGGCTCCTAACAATGCAGGACCGCTTCTCCAAGTGGTTGAAGATGCGCCCCCTGCGCCGCCCCACCGCCACCGCCGTAACCACGCATATCGCCGAAGCAATTATATTCCGCCACGGCTGCCCCGACACAATATTATCGGATAACGGCACGCAGCTCCGTTCCAATAGACTCGAAAAAATGCTCGCCGCCCATAACGTCCGACACGTATACGCGCCGGTTCACGCGCCGCATTGCAACCCGAGCGAACAAACCGGGTTGTAAAAACAATGATATCACAATACGTCGACCGAAACCACCGTAATTGGGATAAGCGCATCCCCGAGCTCCAATTCGCGTATAATACAGCCTGCCATGAAGCCACCGGCTACACCCCCGCGTATCTCATATTCGGCCGAGAACCAATCTCCCCTCTCAACCGGGAAACCGCTCCAAGCACCGCGGCCGCCTCACCGGACGAAACGCGCCGGCACCTCGAGGAGGCCTACGAACTCGTAAAAGTACACTTGGCGCGCGCTTTCCAGAGACAGGAAAAATATTACAATTTACGACGCCGTCAATGGGCACCGAAAGTCGGGGAGTGGATATGGAAACGCGAATACCCACTCGCCAATAAAGCCGCCGCGTTTAATGCCAAGCTAGCGCCGAAATTCTGCGGCCCCCTCGAGGTGCGCCGAATTATATCACCGGTGATCGTCGATCTCCGCGACCGAAGTGGCAAGTGGAGCCGCCATATCCACGTACAGGATTTGAAACCCGCGCCCGTCAACCCCGCACCTGACGACAACGAAGAGGACAATGACACCGAAACCGACGCCAGCGAAAACAACGAGTCGAACAGCGAGGATAGCGGCGATACCGACACAGAAACCAGCAACGATAACAATAACGAAACTAACCCAGAAGAGGACAACGGGGTCGAAGTTTAGACACAAACAATAGCCCCACTCCGAAATTAGTAACAAATAAATGCCGCAACCGAGAACGAAAAGCTCACAGACGAGCCATGGAGACCGACCAGAGCAATTCTATGGAAAACAACATCTTTGCAGAGATCGAGAAGATCCTGGCAGAACCAGTAGAATACGATCCGGTCTGCCCAGGATTCAACACAACCTGGACGAAGCTCTTCACCCCGGGCTCCGCCGCCACTGCCGCCATCCTCGCACTGCCAATACGAAAATCGGTGCCAACGATCGGCTGTAAGATACAGCGCTCGGACGAGCAACAACGGCGGAAATTGGAATGGCTCACCACCCCGCCACTTCCACTAAGCCAGGCGAAGCCATGATCCGTACCAAAGATCACCAGCATCGAGAGTAAGAACTTCGACCTTGCAGCCATACGGGGCCGTCTAACGACCAAGCCCCTGGCAACGCCACCAACACCGGCCAACAAACCATCGGCGTCAGCAAAACTCCCGCCGATACCGAACACCGGCCCGACGGTACCGCCGGAAGCAACCACGGCAAGGACCTCCGCGCCGCCGCCGCCGCCGCAACCAGCACCAACCGACGTCCGACCATTACGGGCAGAAGGGCCCAAGCTACCACCCCCGATCCCGGTAGCAGTAGAGAACGGGCACATCGTATGGGTGCCGCACTACCACGCGCACGTCTCCCGGCAGCACAAAACACGGTCGGGGGGCAAGCGATGGCACATACGGTTTAATGCGACCGGCTCCGTCAGAAGCATTCGAGAAATAAAGCCACAAACGCCAATAGAGCCCCAAGTTCGCGCTTTCCAAGAAGGGGGGGTGATGTAACAATGCACCCCCAAATATGCATCATTCCGGCCCAAACATCTTGCCGAAGCCACCCAGCCGACCACCCGCGGGGTGAAGACCGGGCACGGTGTGCCCCTTTTTAAAATCTTAGAATACAGCGTTAGGAAGTCCGCGAACGGACTTACCGCGGCGACCGCCTCGACGCGCCGAGCGGGGCCGAAGGCGGCCGAAGACCGCCGAACGCGATCGCGGCGTCGGGGCGCCGTAACCACCGATCGCTCCGCCACACCGTCCCGGCGCTCGCGATTGCCGTCGCTACCCCCGCCACTCCGAGACGCCGCGACGCGTATATAAGCCCGGCATCGCTGGCACAATTCGCGATTCCCGATCACACGTCTTACCGACAACACCGATCCCGAATCCCCGCACCAAGCCAGTCAGAACGCAAGGTAGAGCGCCACCCGCCTTCTCTGTCTTCACCGAGTGTGTCTCGGCTAAACGACCAGCTTTTCTTAGTCATCCACACTATCCGAAGCCTGTCCGAACAAGAAGATAGAGCGCCTCCGGCATTCTTTGTCTTCGCCGAGTGCGTCCCGGCGAACGACCTGCTTCATCCACGATATTCGAACGGGGGTAGAGTGTTTCTTTACCTCCACCGGGAGTTCCTCGATCAGATACCGCTCCGTCTCTCGATCCCGCCGCCCACCGCGTTGAATTACCGCAATCTCATCCACGCTTCGCGATCCATATCGCATCCGCGCTTCACGCCATTTTTCCGCGCTCCGAGCCGCGCCGCCCGGGAAACCGACTCCGCCCGTACCGATACCTATTGTCACGCGATTCGGTCCACGAGACCGCCGAAAGTACCAGCTCTACCCTGTACAAACCGCGTGTTACCTCGCACCGCCCGCGGCCTAACCATCATTGTCTGGGGCGCACGCCCAACCATCGTAAACCGCGCGATCACTTGTTAGCAAATCCTTTAGCCCGTTGTAAATGTCGCGAATACTTGTTCTTGTATTGTTAGAGAATAAACTTGTTATTTTTTGTTAACCAAGACACTACTTCATTTTGCTAACTTCGCCACCCGTCTGCTTCTCCGCGCCTCCTTCGAACCCAGACCAGCCGCGAGCTAGATCCGCGCTTCAAAGCCAGGTTGCTTTAAAGTCCACAGCAAGTACAGCCACAAGTAAGTATTTACTTTTTGCTATGTATTTCCTTTATATATTGTATATATATAACATATTACACTTTATATATTATACACGTTATAATTCATACAGGGTGTTCCTTAAAGACCACGCACTAACTACATAGCGTTATTCCTTATCAAAAATTGAGTCGAAAAGTCCCGAACCATTTTTTCCATAATACTTTACCAAGCTGTAATTATTGAGTAAAGTCAATCCAATCAGCGCCGACCTTTAGCCGGGCACACGTCAGTGAGCCACGCGCCTGGTAGTGTCGTGAGCGCTCCGCCGCTACGTTCAACGCTACGCGGCAGCGGCGCGCGGCTCGGCCGCGGCGGTGTTTTGTCTTCGCGCGCGTCGCGTGGAATATTCTTATATGCATCGTAATAATAGAAATAATTTTTTCTTGCACTAAGAATTACATGTTAGAAAGTACTTCTGACAGAAGTACCTTCTTACAGAAAATTTCGATGAACTCTCGCCAAGACATAAACAATCTTCAACACAGAAGATTTAAACAAATACAAAAAAATAAACTGTGTTTTTTACAAAAATTATTTTCTAAACAATCCGTTTCGTTAGATATCTCTGCGTTAATTGAAATTAAATTTTGAAACATAGCACTTATTCAATCTTTCTACGAGATTCACCTAGTTACTCAGAAGTAATAAGATTTTTAAGAGAAATAACAATTAGATATTTAAATAATCTTATGCTTAAAAGAAAATACGTAAAGCGTATTAAAAAATAAAGAAAGATTTCTTCCTTTATGAGAAAACGTTTAATCTTAAATCAAGAATAACGCTTTTCAGATGTACAATTTGGAACTTAAGGTAAATGAGAGCAAAACGCCGACTTTATAGCGAATAATAAGTCGCTCATTTGCTGCAACAAAATGACAAAACTCAAAAATCGCTCTTTTTGAGTTATTCGTACAAGGAAAAAACACAGTTAAATCACAGTTAAATCGGTTTCACGAACTCACCCGAGAGAACAGTTGTGTCGCTATTGTGCCAAATCATTTAGTAAATTATGTAGGTTGCAATACTGTCTTATCTCAGTCAATCTCAGTTGTCATTTTTTCGTGTAGTAAGAACATCGTAAAAGTTGCAAAAAGAATAACTTGCCAATACGGCATTTTAAAATTCTCATAAAAAGTTATAACTCAAAACTTTAAAACGTGTCTCCTGAAAAATCACAATTTTTTAGTTATGTCACTGTTGCAGCAAATGGGCGAATAAATAATGACACATTTAATAATTTAAAACAAAATACAATTCAAATGTATCGTATTTCGGTCTTAGTTTAGCCTTTCTTCAGTATAATATTTCGCAATTATCTTAAGTTTAATCGTCAACAACGCATAAATAAAAATAAAATGTAGTCATATTCGTAAAACAGGTCGGCAGTGTAGTTGTTAGAAAAGGTTGAACATAAAGCAAATCACGTGAATAACTGCTGCCTTTTAAATAAAATGAGATTACAAAGTTAGCTGCAATTCGTATAAGTTTTTTTCATAAAGATGTAAAATTCACTTACCAGACGGTCAATCTCGTGATAATCTACTGTGTCTGGTGTCTGGTTTCAGTAACGAAACAATGCTTATGAGTTAACATCAACGCACGGACTGAAGGACTAGACTCAAGCACAAGATGTAATAAACTAATAAATAAAAAAATCTTTCTAATGATTATTATTCTTTTATTGTGTCGAGAGACTTCCACACAATTGACATCTGTAGTCTGTTTTATTTGTTAATTTATTTTTATTTATTTAATAGTGTTATTTTATTGTACATAATATGTATTAT
Source organism: Temnothorax ravouxi (assembly GCA_030770255.1). Classification (NCBI taxonomy): domain Eukaryota; kingdom Metazoa; phylum Arthropoda; class Insecta; order Hymenoptera; family Formicidae; genus Temnothorax; species Temnothorax ravouxi. Next base: position 18,575 of record JASTWP010000400.1, read on the forward strand.
ATTATAATGTTTCATGATATTTGTCTGTACTCATTTCACCTTGCGCTTGAGTCTAGGGCTTCACAGGCCGTGCGCTGATCTTAACTTATAAGCATTGTTTCGTTACTAAAACCAGATATGGTAGATTATCACGAGATTGACTGTCTGGTAAGTGAATTTTACGTCTTCATGAAAAAACTTATACGAATTGCAACTAATTTTGTAATCTTATTTGATTTAAAAGGCAGTAGTTAGTCACGTGATTTATCTTATGTTCAACCTTTTCTAACAACTACACCACCGACCTATGTTTTACGAATATGACTACATTTCATGCGTTGTTGACGATTAGATTTAAGATAATTGCGAAATATTACACTGAAGAAGGTCTAAACTAATTGTAAGATCGAAACATTTGTATTGTATTTTGTTTTAAGTTATTAAATGTGTTATTATTTATTATTTGCTATAAGATCGACGTTTTGCTCTCATCTGTCAAGTTTCAAAAAGATTTATTCTTTTTGTACACGATTGAATATGAGGGAATGAAAATTTTCCGTTTAATGTTTCACAAATTAGAAGAAGGTAGAGAAGAAATGTTTTTTTATTTTTGCGAATGAGAACTTTCCTGACGTTTTGAAATATTAGTAGTCCTGAAAAGGACTGTGTACAAAAAGAATAAACCTTTTTGAAACTTGACAGATGAGAGCAAAACGTCGATCTTATAGCAAATAATAAATAATAACACATTTAATAACTTAAAACAAAATACAATACAAATGTTTCGATCTTACAATTAGTTTAGACCTTCTTCAGTGTAATATTTCGCAATTATCTTAAATCTAATCGTCAACAACGCATAAAATGTAGTCATATCATATTCGTAAAACATAGGTCGGTGGTGTAGTTGTTAGAAAAGGTTGAACATAAGATAAATCACGTGACTAACTACTGCCTTTTAAATCAAATAAGATTACAAAATTAGTTGCAATTCGTATAAGTTTTTTCATGAAGACGTAAAATTCATTTACCAGACAGTCAATCTCGTGATAATCTACCATATCTGGTTTTAGTAACGAAACAATGCTTATAAGTTAAGATCAGCGCACGGCCTGTGAAGCCTTAGACTCAAGCGCAAGGTGAAATGAGTACAGACAAATATCATGAAACATTATAATATAATACATATTATGTACAATAAAATAACACTATTAAATAAATAAAAATAAATTAACAAATAAAACAGACTACAGATGTCAATTGTGTGGAAGTCTCTCGACACAATAAAAGAATAATAATCATTAGAAAGATTTTTTTATTTATTAGTTTATTACATCTTGTGCTTGAGTCTAGTCCTTCAGTCCGTGCGTTGATGTTAACTCATAAGCATTGTTTCGTTACTGAAACCAGACACCAGACACAGTAGATTATCACGAGATTGACCGTCTGGTAAGTGAATTTTACATCTTTATAAAAAAAACTTATACGAATTGCAGCTAACTTTGTAATCTCATTTTATTTAAAAGGCAGCAGTTATTCACGTGATTTGCTTTATGTTCAACCTTTTCTAACAACTACAATGCCGACCTATTTTTTACGAATATGACTACATTTTATTTTAATTTATGCGTTGTTGACGATTAGACTTAAGATAATTGCGAAATATTATACTGAAGAAAGGCTAAACTAAGACCGAAATACGATACATTTAAATTGTATTTTGTTTTAAATTATTAAATGTGTCATTATTTATTCGCCCATTTGCTGCAACAGTGACATAACTAAAGAATTGTGATTTTTCAGGAGACACGTTTTAAAGTTTTGAGTTGTTATAACTTTCTATGAAAATTTTAAAATGCCGTATTGGCAAAGTTATTCTTTTTGCAACTTTTACGATGTTCTTACTACACGAAAAAATGACAACTGAGATTGACTGAGATAAGACCGTATTGCAACCTACATAATTTACTAAATGATTTGGCACAATAGCGACACAACTGTTCTCTTGGGTGAGTTCGTGAAACCGATTTAACTGTGATTTAACTGTGTTTTTTCCTTGTACAAATAACTCAAAAAAAGCGATTTTTGAGTTTTGTCATTTTGTTGCAGCAAATGAGCGACTTATTATTTGCTATAAAATCGGCGTTTTGCTCTCATTTACCTTAAGTTTCAAATTGTACATCTAAAAAGCGTTATTCTTGATTTAAGATAAATCGTTTTCTTATAAAGGAAAAAATCTTTCTTTATTTTTTAATACGCTTTACGTATTTTCTTTTAAGCATAAGATTATTTAAATATCTAATTGTTATTTCTCTTAAAAATCTTATTACTTCTGAGTAACTAGGTGAATCTCGTAAAAAAATTGAATAAGTGCTGTTTCAAAATTTAATTTCAATTAACGCAGAGATATCTAACAAAACAGATTGTTTAAAAAATAATTTTTGTAAAATACACAGTTTATTTTTTTGAATTTGTTTAAATCTTCGTGTGTTGAAGATGGTTTATGTCTTGGCGAGAGTTCATCGAAATTTTCTGTAAGAAGGTACTTCTGTCAAAAGTACCTTCTAACATGTAATTCTTAGTGCAAGAAAAAATTATTTCTATTATTACGATGCGTATAAGAATATTTCACGCGACGCGCGCGAAGACAAAACACCGCCGCGGCCGGGCCGCGCGCCGCCGCCGCGTAGCGTTGAACGTAGCGACGGAGCGCTCACGCACACTACCAGGCGCGTGGCTCACTGACGTGCGCCCGGCTAAAGGTCGGCGCTGATTGGATTGACTTTACTCAATAATTACAGCTTGGTAAAGTATTATGGAAAAAAATGGTTCGGGACTTTTTGACTCAATTTTTGATAAAGAATAACGCTATGTAGTTAGTGCGTGGTCTTTAAGGAACACCCTGTATATACATATACTGAAACATATTTTTGTGAATAACCAATGTTTATTCATTTTGATTTGCATTCTAGGATTTTCTTCGAAGTAGCAAAGCTGCACCAAAAAGAGACTTTAGACATAAAAATAGAAAGAGTACACTGAAGTAACTTCTAAGTAAAAAAAAATGCTCCAATTTCAGTATATAAATATAGGCAGATGAATCATCTTACACGGGAAAAAATTTTAAGTCTCTACAGCCGATGGCCACGGCTATTATGATCTGACTCTGTTAAGCCGGCGAGTGAAGCTACAGAAGCTTCGGCACTCAGGCAGTTTTAGCCTGGGAGTGTCAAGCAGTTTGTACGGTACAGCGAACAAGTTGCGATTGCCTGAGAGACCAGTCATAGAGGCCTAACTCGAACTGTATATTTCTTCTGTGTGTGTATACACACACACACGACTGACAGATGACAGAAAGATATATAGATTATGTAAACTAAATACAATTGATAAATCTTATTCTTCAACAAATGGTTGTCTTTATAATAAATCTTTTTCTAAATGAATCTTTTTTTTAGGGAAATTTCAAACAATAATTTCAAAGTATATATACATTTGATCATAAACATTTACTTTATTATAATTTAATTGTAAGCAGAATATGTAGTATATAGGATATATATGTAATAGAGAGGAAAAATTAATTTCTGTCGCTTTGATAAAACTGTACTGAATATTAAAAATATTAGTTATATTTGAAACGCTGTCAAAAATTTCTTGGAAATTTAATCACTTTTCTATTGCCATTAAGATCAAGACTAATGATTAATATCGGATTATAGTATATGCATAAATTATGCATAAATTATGAATGTGTGTGTGTGTGTGTGTGTGTGTGTGTGAAAGCATGTATGATTGACAATGTATACATGTATACATATTTGCTGACTTCAGTGGATCAGAAATATATTTCTTCAATAAATGTTGTCAATCATATATAATGCTTTCATTCAGAATTTCTAATATACAGAAATCAACAAATATGTATATATATAATATATATATAGCAGGTTATGTTTGCAAGTTATCAAAATTCTTAGTTCTTAATAATCAAGTTATATACTTTTCTCGTATCGAGTATATACAACTCAAGTCATGATTTTTTGCATAATTGTAATAATAAGAACTCTGAATATTAAAAAAAAATATGCACTTACTTTAAAATCGTATAAAATTTTCAAATTTCCACTCCTTTAATATTTGCACTGTAAAATTGTCCATTGTTTCTTCAAGTCTCAATGTATTTGTTAAATATATTACGCACAATAACACAAATCGCAATCATAAATCACAATGCGACGATTGAGAGACAAACGTATGTTCTTACTGAAACGGTCAGATATGCCGGTCCGCACGGTAATTTCGGCAGGACAGCTGTTTGGTTAAAACAACCGAAATAGTAAACAACGACAACTGAAAGAGCGCCGTAAAAATTTCTTTACCGTCAGGCCGCATCAGCTTGACAAGACCAAGGCTATTTTGGCCTGGCAGCTTCAGGTGATTTTAACTTAAAATTTTTTCCCGTGTAATAACAAGACATTAGAAATTAGCGAGTCAGTGGTCTCCTATGCTAGACGCTGGATTCACGCTCCGGAGATCCGAGTTCGATCCCAGCCAGGTACACAAAATCTTGGTGGGGTTTTTTTTCCCGGTAATTCGTGGTGGGTCTAGTAGAAGGCGGCGGGGGCTACAGGATGCGCGCCTCCCCGGAATTTTCGGGGGACGCCATCAAGTCGATTTCTCCCTCCTAATGGGGGACTCGCCCTCACCGGCATGATCCGATCTGCGATCGGGTATGGTGGGGAAAAGAGGAGATATCGGCGCCACCGTCTTTCGGAAGAGACGTTAAAACCGTTGTTCCATGAAGGAAGGAAGGAAAACGAAAAACCACCTTCATCATTTATCCCAAGAAGAACATCGTTCTCCGTATGAAGGTTGCTAGTCCTCCATCGACTACCTCCCCAGGTGGCGGAATGGGGAAAGCCTCCCAAGATATGGGTGGTACCGAGGAAATGAAATACTCGGGGTAAGCCAAAAACTAGCGCAGGGTAGTGGCAGCTGGCTATCTAGGACTGGCCACGGACGGAGTGCCGGCTGTGAACCAGATAGCAGAAGGCGCTATGGCATCCAATAGAACGGCCTCTGTACAGCGGAAGGCAACGGGAAACCACCACACTATTCTCCCACGAGAGTTAGGAACTTCAGTTCATAACCACGACCACTCTGTCAAGAGTGTACGACTAAGAAGAAAAAATTAAGACTAGTCGCGTATCGAATTGTTGGACAACCTAGACATTAATTAAGTGATCGTTAGCACGCGAATAGCGGCGCTGTTCTCTAAATTGTATAATGCGTGAAACAAAGGCGTAAAAAAATGTAAAAAATCTTGAATGCATGTCAAAAAGTTTTGTCGCGAAACTTTATAGTGTTTTTTTACGGGTACACTAGATAGTATATTGACCACTATTTTTATTATTATTATTATTACTTATAATATATATATAATCCACGTTACTTTTACCCCTCATCTGCTCAAAATTGGTATGGACGGATTTTGATGACCAAGGGCGGAAAATGTTCGTCTTGAAAAGAGCTTTCGAAAGGCGTGTGGCATATATGCGCAATTCAACATAGCGTCATAGTTATGGCTGCTTAAAGGGATAAATTCAAAATTTCAAATCCAACATGGGCAGATCGGTAAAAAGTAACTAAATTTATGTGAAACTCAGTATTTGACAAATTTTGGGGTCGCTGATTACGCATCTGAACGTAAAATTGTAAAATTCAAAATGGCGAATTTAATATTGCGGATGCAAATATGAGAAACGGACGAAAATTCCAGTAAATGATCTGAAAACTTTTACTGGAAGATTTTTTGGGTCGCTGACCTGATCGCGAATTTGTAGCTAATTTGTTAAAAAACTACAGACAAACCGTGTTAATTGAAATTCTACTCTTACAATTAGCCAAATTACTCTTAGTCTATCCAGCATTTCCTCAAGCTCTTTTTCATAACACTTCTTGTTATTAAAGCTCCTGGTCCCTAGTCGAGAACTCTGCGTTGACGGTGTCGACGTACCGTCGCGGCAGAAATAAGAACTCTCTCCAATGGAGAATTCTGTCCTTTGTGACATGTTGACAATCTATTTTGCGTTGCGTTATATTTCTTTATTATTCGCTCTGTACTTGTGCTATAACGTTTAACGTATTTGTGAAACTCGTGAAATATAACGTATGGTAAGATTTGCAAGAAATACATATGCGGAAGGAACGTTCTCCACTCCTTTCGATAGTCGTCAAATGGTTTGTTTTTCCGTATGTTGCGACGCTTTTTCCCCCGGTCTCGCAATCCGGCGGAGGGCTATCGAGGATTGGCGCACACGCAACTAATTCCGACATTAAATGATTGGGCGCCAGGTGCGACGGATCGCACCACCGTACACTATCAGATCTAACGCGATATCCCTGACAATATCTCAGGGCGTAGTTCTCTTTCTGGGAATTCGGAGAGAGGCGTCACGCAATCAATCACACAAAATCAGAGTAATAGTATAACATATAATATATTTAATCAAATAAAAAGCATTTGCAACAGAATATCCATCCGAGTGGGCGCGGATATAATAGGTTAGAGCACCCCGCACTCGGAATCAGCTCACGCGGCAACGAGACATTATCGGCGGCAGGTCGACGCCGCGGCAACGGATTAACGCGAAGGTATGGTGTAAACTACCGCAAAAATGCCGTGAATATTGACGTACAAATGCCACATAAATAACGCAACAGCCGGGCGCGAAAATGTCGGAGAGAGCGACCCTCAAATTTTAGAGTAGGTGCACGCGAGACTGCCGAGTATCAAACATCGCAAAGAAACGCACGCGGATCAACGCAACAGATAGACGCAGACAAACACACGAAAGCTTAACATGAGAATTAGCTGATTAAGGTAACGTGGTACCTTGCTTCGGACTCCCAACGAACTTACGCCACGTGGTCGACGAACTGAATCGCCGCACCCTCGGTAGCGCCCGCAACGCGCACCCGGGCCACCTCGATTCCGCGCGACGCAAAAGTTATGGGCGATCTCGCCGCGACGACCACGCCGGCCGGCAAGGGCCCCCGAACACGAAATAAGGACTCGTATCGCGGACGATCCCGCGGCTTGCCACGCGAATCCCGAATTCCTTTGCAAACACGGAGATTCCGCGGCCCCGCGCCGATCCCGTCGATTTTTCCGTCCCGCCAAGCACAATATTCGCCGTCCTCGAGGTCCCGAATACGTTACTCGAACGCGAGGGCGAGTGCCCTTCAAATTACATGACCACTCGCGACTCGATTACTCTCACTAACGTGGCCGAAGGCGACACGCTTACTAACCCTAACACAATGAAACGCGACACGATTACGAACATTAACACTCTGAAACGCGACACGAGTTAACACGATTAATCCGACTTACACAATGAAACGCCACGCGATTGTCGGCCGTGACGGTGCTCCCGGGGAGGGCACGATTGGTCTCTACGCACAGGAGAGTTCACTCTCGGCAAGACCCTGGCACGATTTCCACACGACTCTATCCTGCAGGCGAGCGCAAGGTAACGCACGCTCTCATACCGCCGTCCACAGGTAACTCCTGCGGCGCTCAGGTAACCGATATGTGCACGGGCCAGTGCCTCGAGCGAACTCTCTTCTCTCAACGCGGGGACGCCAGAGTGGTGACCTTACAAAGCGTAGGAGTATCTCCGTTGGTCCGGGCAGCTCGTGATTCGGGCGATGCTTCCTGGTTCCTCGCCGGCACGACAGTGACGGAAACAATGGCCTGCCGGGATCGCGCCGGTTCCTCGCGCCTGCGCTGTAGCGTGCCGCTCGACCGGATTGCCGATCCTAGCGCTCCCGGCGCCTAGGCTAGCCGTGCGCCGCTTCTTTCGGGGGCGCCACTCCAAGGCTAGGGCGCTCTCATCGGCGCCTCAGCTTCTCGCGCGCCACCCCTTCCGGCGGCGTCGCTCCATCTGTCTCCGACTCGGCGCGGGCTTTTTAAACCAACCGGCTGTCCGGGCCGCGATGATCGAGCCGGCGTTCGGGGTCAGGCTGGCCGGGCCTCGGCCCCGTCTGCCGGCATCCCCTCGGTGTGACGGCCCCAGGGCTGCGCCTTTCCCTGGGCCGCTCTTCGGCACCCTCGTCTGACTGCGTTTCGTTCGGGTGCGCCTCGGGGTCTCCTTGGCTGTTATCTCGCCGCTGTTACGGCCGAGTACGGAGTAACTTCCGGCCGGCGACACCCATGCACTTGCGGGGAGGTCCGGGCGATCCGACTTTTGGCCATGTTCCCCAGCCGTCTCCTTAATCCTCTGCCCTTCCTCGTTGCGGCTCCCGGCCGTTACAGATCGACTCCAGCCACCACCTGCGATCCCTTAAAAACTTAACAGCTAATTAGACCAATCAATTATAACGAATCGCCCTCCCTTTGCCCTAACAGGGGGCACCCCCGAATTCCCCTCGGCCGAGCCCGTCCGGGAAGTAGACGCGACTTGTCACGTCACAACTCTCTCTCCCCAGACGAGCGCCGAGGGGAGAGCCCCGACCCGGACCTCGGATCACCACTCCGGCGTCAGAGTAATTCGGGTAAATGTCTCGCAAGAGAGAGACCAAACAATATCGCAACCCTGTACTGTACTCCGCCACCGCACTCAACTCTCACATCCGAATCGTCCCGCCACAGACCAACCTTCCCCCCAATCGCATCCGGAAAAATCGCGGGGCACGCTCTCACCGACGGGCACAACCCGTACGCGAGCACGCGGTGACCAACCATCACGCCCACCCATGAACTCAACGCGCAACGACCCTCTCTCACGCGCAACCATGAATCCCGCCACATACATGCAAGGGAAAACTCAGGAAATCCACAGAAACATATAGTTACACATTTATTTCGGGGCCATCGATCACACGAGAGACAACAATCTATGATACCATCGATCACCGGGCGAGACGGCATCGCTCGATATCTCTCCCACGTATCTCGCCAGGTATCTCTAAACATTCGAAGGGTGGTAGGGCTTAAGATCCTGTACGTGTACTTTACACGCGGGTGATCCGTCCAGCTGTGCCACTTCGTATACTGCCGGAGAAATCACTCGTTTGATTCGGAGCGGACCCTGAAACTTCGGTGCCAACTTCCCGGCCACCCCCTGCGCGGCGGACGACAACACATGTTGTCGTCGCAACACGAGATCATCAACACAAAACCTACGCGGTCTCCTGCGCAAATTATAGTGCGCGGCCTGTCTTTGGTTCGCCTGATCAAGGTTCTCGGCCACCCACTCGTGGATGGCCTGCAATTTCGTCATCCGTTGCGACCATTCCCCGGGGTCCCGAGCTTCCACCTCGGGAGCTTCGTTTCCTCGATCGCGCAGAGAATGGGGTGGCGTCAACTCACGCCCGAGATTTAGAAAGGCGGGAGAGGTACCCAATGACGAGTGGAAGGCGGTGTTGTACGCGAATCGAAAATGCGGCAAATGGAGGTCCCACTCCCTATGATCTTTTTCTATAAAGGCTACTATCATCGTCTTTAATACCCGATTGACTCTTTCTACCGGATTCGCCTGAGGATGGTACGGGGGCACGGTCGTGTGCGTTATCCTATTTTCCTCCGCAAAATTCTTAATGACTCGATTAATAAATTCCGTACCGTTATCCGTCAGTAGAATCTTGGGTGTACCCCACCGAGACACGATTAAATCCTCGAAAGCCTCTCGAATTTTCGGACCCGTGGCCGCTCGCAACGCTTTTATCTCCACCCATTTCGTAAAAAAATCTTGAATTACGAGCAAATACTAATGACCGGCCTTGCTACGCGGCAGCGGTCCCACGATATCTGCGGCGATCGCAGTCCACGGTCCCTCTATCACACGACGTCCCATCCAACCCGCCGGACCCGCTTGTTCTACTTTTGTTCTTTGGCAGGTATCGCACGTCCGAAGGTATCTCGTTACGTCCCTAAACATGTTCGGCCAGTAATACGCGACAGCAAGGCGCTGATACGTCTTTTCAATACCTAAATGTCCAGCCTGAGGGGCGTCATGCGATTCTTTTAACGCCTGTCCACGCTGTTCTCGCGGCAACACTAATTTCCATCTATCGAGGTCCTCCACGATGTCGGAAATGACCGGTCTCGGCCGCAAAAAATACAACTGACCGTCTACGATTCTCCAATGCGCGATTCTCTTAGGCGCGGTCGTTACTTCCTGGAACCGTTTTCTATTCCAGAGGTCGGTTGGAGGTCCCCTTTCCTATATTCGACCGCGTAATCGTATTCTAAAAGTTCTAGAGCCCATCGGGCCAACCGAACTGTCGGATTCTTAAGGTTATGAAGCTATCTCAAACTACTATGGTCGGTGACCACCGTAAACGTATATCCCTCCAAATACGGTCGAAATTTTCGGATGGCCCAGCCAAGCATTCCTGTTTCGTTACTGAATATCTTGTCTCGGTGTCGGTTAAAACGCGACTGGCATATGCGATCACGCGTTCCTCTCCCCCTAATCTCTGCGTCAATACAGCCCCTAAAACTACGGAGCTCGCATCAGTTTGCAGGACAAACGGTTCTTCGAAATTCGGGCACGTCAGGACGGGAGCGGACATTAAACTCTCGCGGATACTTTCGAAGGCGCGATTCTGCACATCCCCCCACTCCCAGCGCCTGTCCTTTTTTAAAAGGCGATTCAACGGCTCGCTAAGGGTGGCGAACTGTGGTATGAATCTGCGATATCAAGACGACATCCCTAAAAAGCGACGCAATTGTCGGAGGTTTCGGGGGGGGGGGGCCGGATATTCCATTATGGACTTCGTTTTCTCGGGATCGACTGATAAGCCCCCCTTTTCCACGATGAATCCCAGGTAACGAACTTGCGAGCGGCAAAACTCGCATTTCTCCATATTGATTGTTAGGCCGGCTTTCGTGATCTTATCCAGCACGCGTTTCAACCACTCGAGATGTTCCTCGAATGTTTCCGTCGCGACTATTATATCGTCGAGGTAGTTAAATACGAATGGTTCCATTTCCGGACCGATTAGACCATCCAGTAATCGCTGGAAAGTCGCGGGTGCTCCCGTTAGACCATATGGCATTCGGACGAAGTGATAATGTCCTTTCCCCGGTACGCTAAACGCAGTAATTTCGCGACTGTCCCGACTCAGAAGTATTTGAAAGTACGCCTGCCTTAAGTCTATTGTCGAGATAAACTTTGCGGAACGCAAATTGTTTAGAATACTGTCCATGGGTGGTATGGGATACGCATCTTTTTTCGACACTATTCACACTCCGAAAATCCAAACAAAACCGGTATTTCCCATTCGATTTCTTAACCATTACTATCGGGTTAGACCATTGACTAGCAGAGGGCTCAATAATCCCGGCCTGTAACATCTTATCGACTTCTGCGTAATTCCAGGTGTAATCGTACGTTGAATTCGATGTCTAGGTGTCCCAAGTTGCCGATGACGAGGTCCACATAGTGCGTTCCGTAGTTTTTGGTGTCTACGTGTATTAATACATTGAATTCGATGTCCACGTGTCCCAGGTTGCCGATGACGGGATCCAGATAATGCGCTTCATAGTTTTCGGTATCCAGGTGTAATCGTACATTAAATGCAATGTCTAGGTGTCCCAGGTTGCCGATGACGATGTCTAGATAGTGAGCTCTGTAGTTTTCGGTGTCTACGTGTATTAATACCTTGAATTTGATGTCTAGATGTCCTAGGTTGCCGATAACGAGGTCCACATAGTGCGCTCTGTAGTTTTAGGTGTCTACGTGTAAAAAAAATTCCTGTAAAATTCGTAATTTATTGCATATTCCCGTAGGATTCGCAATCTACTACCAATACTATCTTTCTCCTCTCACTTTAACCGTTTGGACCAACGGCTTAACGTCTCTTTTCGAAAAACGGAGCTTAGTTTTCTACGCACAAGGGCCTCAACCTTGCACGGAGGGGCGCAGCTTTCGGAAAAACATTCCATGGCTCTAATGGACTCGAACCTGGTTCCTCAGATTACGAGTCTGGCGCTCTACTACTAGATCACACTGCCGCCCTAAGTGTCTACGTGTATTAATACCTTGAAATTGATGTTTAGGTGTCCCAGGTTGCTGATGACAAAGTCCAAATAGCGCGCTCCGTAGTTTTTGGTGTCTAGATGTATTAATAACTTTAAATCTGAATGTAGGACACGTAGATATCGAATTTGAGGTATTAATACACGTAGACACCAAAAACTACGGAGCGCACTATGTGGACCTCGTCATCGGCAACGTGGAACACCTAGACATCGAATTCAACGTATTATTACACCTGGACACCGAAAACTATGGAGCGCACTATGTGAACATTGTTATTGGCAACCTGGGACACCTAGACATCGAATTCAAGCTTGATTCATAAGAATCGACTTAAAAATTCTCTAGCGGCAGAATTAAAATTATGCCATAACATAATAAAAATTCGCTGAATTAAAATTATGTCTAGACATAATAAAAATTGGACGAATAATAGTAACCTTTTGAAAGTAGAGGTTTTAAGCGGGGAGCACACACTTCTGCACAATGCATAAGCGTAAGCATAAGAAAATTGATTGGTCCATACACATGTGCATAAGGAAATAGACCAATCAGTTTTCTTATGCTTACGCATTATGCGTTATGCAGAAGTGTGTGCTCCCCGCTTTAAGCTTGAAATTTAAATTTTATTCATTTTTAACAAAGTATGATATAAAGACCCTCAATATAAAATATAGATTAGCATAGGCTGTAAGGGTCACACGCGGATCCAGGTGCGTTTTAATATTATGCTTTATTCATTAACTTAGCAAATTTCAAACGTTTCGACTCCTATCCGAGCCATCCTCAGTGGTATAATATTACAAAATACGTTGTTCTCCTTCAACATGGTGAGTTTACTGTTTTCAAATTAACAGAAACTTAGTGAGACTACAAGGTCCAAATCTGTAACGTAATTGACAATTACAACCTTGTCTCAATTAAAATCTAAAATAACTCACCGAGTAGTCTGGAGAATAAATACATCGCAGTCAAATAAATAAAAATAAAAATAAAATAGAATAAAAGGCAAAGGAAATGATCTGTACAAAGAGATCTATACGGAGAGATCTCGTCGATACGACGCACAGCGAAAGACTGAATTGGTAACACGGACAGTGACGAGTCTTATGACAAACTTAAGCAATAATAAATGGAAAACATGTAGGTCAAAACAAAAGAAATAATAAATAATATACAGTGGTCGATAATAAATACAAAAATAAATAGTCAGAAATGTCTTAAGACAAACGTTAATCCATATAAATTTAAACTTGAAATTATAAAGTCAACGGTAAAAGGCGTCACGGGCATGGTTTACAATTTATCCAAGATAGAAACGTATGCGTGGTGCAAAAACTCTGTATCGGCCTGAGAGTTCAAACCGCTTTTTTGCAACTTAATATGTAACATTTCTGACACCAATCGCTTTGCCAAAAACTTTTCCTTGTCCAGTATTTTCACGTTGTCCCAATCAAAATCATGATTAAAATTTAATCTATGTTCCGTAATTACGGATTGATTTGCCGTATTTCTACGAATATGGTTACGGTGTTCTGTAATTCTCGTTTTGAGTTGTCTTAAAGTTTGACCAACGTAAGTCGCGTCACAATTTTTGCATGGAATTCTATACACAACGTTTTTATTTGATTGGGTAGGAAGTGCATCTTTCTGGACTTTGATGAAATTCTTTAGTTTATTTAAATTATTGAATGACAAATTAACATTCTGATCCGAGACCACATTTTTAAATTTCTCCGATATAATGAGAACGTATGGCACAGTAAACCAATCGCACCGGCTTTCTTCGCTTGCGGATGGAGATTCATTCTGTATACGTGTGCGTTTATAGAGTAAAGATTTTATTCGCGTGTTAATTGTGTCAAATATGAATGTCAATGGGTAGTCATTACGTAACAAAGTGTCTACTATGAATTTAATATTTTTTTGATGGTATCGGGGGTGAGATAATAGAAATGCCCTATCGACCATGCTCATAACCGTGCCCTTTTTCTGGAAAACAGGGTGTTGCGACAAAAAATTAAGGTAACGGCCTGAAAATGTTGGCTTATGGAACCAATCAAATTCCAAACTGTTATGCCCATGACGCCTTTTACCGTTAACTTTATAATTTCAAGTTTAAATTTATATGGATTAACGTTTGTCTTAAGACATTCCTGACTATTTATTTTTGTATTTATTATCGACCACTGTATATTATTTATTATTTCTTTTGTTTTGACCTACATGTTTTCCATTTATTATTGCTTAAGTTTGTCATAAGACTTGTCACTGTCCGTGTTACCGATTCAGTCTTTTGCTGTGCGTCGTATCGACGAGATCTCTCCGTATAGATCTCTTTGTACAGATCATTTCTTTTGCCTTTTATTCTATTTTATTTTTATTTTTATTTATTTGACTGCGATGTATTTATTCTCCAGACTACTCGGTGAGTTATTCTAGATTTTAATTGAGACAAGGTTGTAATTGTTAATTACGTTACAGATTTGGACCTTGTAATCTCACTAAGTTTCTGTTAATTTAAAAACAGTAAACTCACCATGTTGAAGGAGAACAACGTATTTTGTAATATTATACCACTGAAGATGGCTCGGATAGGAGTCGAAACGTTTGGAATTTGCTAATTTAATGAATAAAGCATAATATTAAAACGCACCTGGATCCGCGTGTGATCCTTACAGCCTATGCTAATCTATATTTTTAACAAAGTTACAGCTGCTCAAATTTTGTTTATTTTTAAAGATAAATTTAGTGTTTCTTTAATTTTTGTGAAAAATGTATAATTTACTTTTACTTACTTTATTAATTTTTATGTATTTGTTGTTATTGCTAATTTTGTAATTAATTAAAAAATAAAAAATAAAAATGTTTTGCAGATTTTTGCTTAACACTACAAAATAGGTGATATCAGTACAAAATTACCCTTTTCAAAGAAGGTAAAAAAAGTGCCAAGTACACGCAATGTATTTTGTAAATTCAAAAATCTAACCTAAATGGTAGCTTTGTATCTTTTTCACAAAATTATATTACCTAACTTAACTCAAGTGACATGTATTTAAAAAAAAAGTGAAATTTTTAAATTAAATTGTGCCAATTGTAAAGAGAATATGTATATTGCTTTAAAAATAATTGTTATGCAACTACTTTAAAGATATAAAACCCAAGTGGTATCTTCGTATTCCTATTCAAGGGTCTTTCTATTCTAAACCCAAGTGATAATAGCTTCTTAATTCTTTTTAACAAATTTTTAATATTACAAAGAATCATTTTAATTACAAAGAATTAAAGAAGTAACAGTAAAAAAAAATATTTTATTAAAACAAAATAAATAAATTTTTCTTGTAAAAAAACTTGGCGCTGCTTTTTGTAAAAAAACTTGGCGCTTACTCCTTTCGCATTCTTCCCTAAATTATGTTTATTATTTTTTATTTAATCAAAAATCTTAATACTAATGTTTAAATTTTAATGTTTTGTAACGGCCTAACCTTGATATCGAACGCGGACGGGTATCGCAACGGGAGTTCGATTGAAAGGCCGAGAGACAGTGATCAATTCCATTTAAACACTATTTATTCTATATAACGTATTTACAATGCTTAAGGCTAACGAGATAATTAGAAGGTTTATTAAACCTAACGTATATACAATGTGCAAGCTATAGCGCGGTATCGGCGAACGCGGTATTGCCGGCGGAACGCGGTATTACACTCGGTAATTCGGGGTCCGGGACGCGGTATTACAAACGGGAACGCGGTATCGGCGGACGCGGTATTGCATACGGGAATGCTGTGTCGGCGAACGCGGTATTACAAGCGGAACGCGGTATAATGTACAACGCGGCGTCAGGAATGCGGTAGGATGCACAAGAGCCCCGTGGCTACGGTAACGAGACGTCTCGTAACGAGACCGAGCGAACTCGACCCCGCGTTGCCGTGGCCGTCGGGAGTCCGGAGTGAAGGAAGCGGGGAACACCCGAGATTTCTCGGTCGAGGCACAGATCTCTGTACCCCGTTGGTGTGTTGCCTCTAGGAGGCGAGGAATAGGCTTCGTCGATAGCAGCTTAAGGCCGTGGAGACGAAGTAAGTTCTTGCCGGAGAGCCGCGGCTTATATATCCGGCTGGTTCGTTGGGAGGGGGCCGCCCGCGTGGCGGGGCCGGCGAGCCGCGTGGGGGTACCGCTGACGCGCGCTCGCCTTTAGCGTGGATCGGCTCCCTCCGGCGCCGTTCGGCGCTTTACGAAACGGCATCGGTGCAGCGTTCATCCCGCGCGCACGATGCATATGAAGCGTTTAAAAATGTGGGCGCACTGCGCCCTTGTCCTCGCCCGACAGAAGATCGGTCGGGCGGCATCCGGCGGGTGGTAGCCGGGAACGATGCGTTTTTAGGGGTGCATCGTTACAGTTTAAATTTCAAAGTCTAGCAGCGCCAAGTTTTTTTACAAGAAAAATTTATTTATTTTGTTTTAATTAAATATTTTTATTTTTTATTGTTACTTCTTTAATTCTTTGTAATTAAAATAATTCTTTGTAATATTAAAAATTTGTTAAAAAGAATTAAGAAGCTATTATCACTTGGGTTTAGAATAGGAAGACCCTTGAATAGGAATACGAAGATACCACTTGGGTTTTATTTCTTTAAAGTAGTTGCATAACAATTATCTTTTAAAGCAATATACATATTTTTTTTACAATTGGCACAATTTAATTTAAAAATTTCACATCTTTTTTTGATATACATGTCACTTGAGTTAAATTAGGTAATATAATTTTGTGAAAAAGATATAAAGCTACCACTTAGGTTAGATTTTTGAATTTACAAAATACATTGCCTGTAATTGGCACTTTTTTTTACCTTTTTTGAAAAAGGTTACATGAACAAGATTACAGGATAATAACAAGAATTGTAGTAACTTAATATTACCATATAACACGTGGTTTTTGTTTCTCGCAAACGAAGTAGCATCCCGAAAAGTACAAATGAAGGCGGATGAGTATCTACTATTCGTACCTTGTTAATCTATTGGCTTTAGTGCCACAGCGTGAGATATAAAATATGAAATTTTAATGCTTTTTATTTCTTATTTCTGTTTTCTTTATTCGTTATTCTATAAGGCGAGCGCTTCACCACAGGCAACGTTGTTTCCTAGTATTAATTTTTTTTACGTTCACCACTAAATATGGAAGACTCATCTTTAGCTGTCCATTCTGATAGATGTATTAATCCATATGATTTGTCTCCTTATAAAAGTAAAAATCTTCGATCAATTCCAAAAAAAATGCAGAATTCTTTACCACAATATTCGACATGGATGCGAATTTGCAGTGGTTGCAGAAAGCACAATGCAGAGTCTTGATCTACACCTCACTCTCTTTAGATGAGAATGATATTTCAGAGCCATGTAAAAAGACTTGTACGTCTAGAGAAAAAGAGTTTGAGGAAATGCTGGATAGACTAAAAGTAAAATTTCTGAGCTTGCCTCCTAACGATCCATTGCGTATATCAATTTTTACAATAGCTCCTGAATGCTGGAGTGTCAATCAAACAGCAAAAGAGTTCAATACTACAAAATACTTTGTCGAAAAAGCAAGAAAATTGAAAGAAACTGAAGAACTCCTGGCAACTCCAGTTGCAAGAGCTGGTAAGACGTTATCACCTGACATTGTTGATACAGTTCGTAATTTTTATGAGACTGATGAAAATAGTAGAATTATGCCGAACAAGAAAGATGTTGTTATAATAAAAGTAAATAACCAAAATGAAAAAAAAAACAGAAACGTTTAATGTTGTGTGATGTTAAAAATCTTCATACACGGTTCAAAAGGGTTTATCCACAGTTTTCAATTGGCAAATCAAAATTCGCTGAATTTCGACTGAAATGGTGCATCCTTGCTGGAGCTAACGGAACACACAGTGTTTGCATTTGCACGCAACATCAAAACTTTAAAACAATGTTTGATGCAGTCAATTTAGTTAAATATACTAAAGACTCTGATATTCTGATTCAAGAAATATCAGGATTTTTTCAATTTTCTTCTATGCAAAGATCCATTGCTAGCTTGTTATCTTCGAGAATGTCAGTTATGTCCAGAAAAGGAAAGTTTTTCTGATTATCTTGACAGTATTTTTTAAGAGAATGGTACTATATCGCAAGTAATTTTTAGTATTTGGCAAGCGACTGACAGGTGCACTCTGAAGAAAGAATGCCTTTCTACGGAAGACTTTATTCATGACTTTTGTACTAGTTTGGATCCGTTTCTCATATATGCATCCGCAATATTAGATCCGTTATTTTGAATTTCACAATTTCACGTTCAGATTTGTAATCAGCGACCTCAAAATTAACCAAATACTGAGTTTCACTTGAATTTAGTTACTTTTCACCGTTTTATCTGCCCATGTTGAATCTGAAATTTTGAATTTATCCCTTTAAGCAGCCATAACTATGATGCCATGTTGAATTGCGCATATATGCCACACGCCTTTCGAAAGCTCTTTTCAAGACGAACATTTTCCGCCCTTGGTCATTAAAATCCGTCCATACCAATTTTGGACAGATGGGGGGTAAAAGTGACGTGGATCGTCCCATATATATATATATATATATATATATATATATTGGTATTAATATTTATAAAGAGAAAGTGTTGACTACTTCTACCTACATCATCATTCAAAAAATAAGTGGTAAAAGTTTTGCTATTATAAGGACGACCGGCGTGCATACACAGAATTCTACAAGGCGCACGTCGCATCCGTCCAGGTAGGCTTCGAAGTAGAATAAGATTAGAATAAGTGTGTAAGAATATCTGTAAGATTGATGTAGAAGATTAAGTTGTAACCCTGAGGGGAACAATAAATTATATATAGACTTAACGCAACATGTTATATACAGTTAAGTATTCTAAAAGATTTTAAGGAATGATTCCTCATACAAATTCAAGACAAAAACTTCATATAACCACATGTTCAAAACCGCTTAGTTTAAAAAAAACTGGTACGCTACTGATTTTAAGTTTGAAATTTTTTTATGTTAAATGGGATAAAATCTATAAATGAAAAAAAGTCTATAAATTTGAATTTATTTTTTCTTCAAAATGGCTTAGTTTATCAAAAATATTAAAAAGATCTTTCTTCTGTTGATTTACCCAAAAGATCAGTCTTATGTCATTTAAACATACAGAGTGGTTTTTAAAATTTTTGAAAATAACGAAATTTTTCGTTTAACTTTGACACTCTATTTTTGAAACTAACAATAAGCCATTTCGGTCATATGAAGTTTTTATCTTGAATTTGTGTGAGAAATCACCTCTTAAAATCTTTAAAGTACTTAACTATTACACTGTATAATGCAATTTTTAAATTAACATTTAATTAATAAGCAATTTAAACTTACCTATTTTAAATTATTGATGAAATACACCGAAAACGGCTAATTGCATTGATAACAATGGAAGATTAATTGACATGTAGCCAGCGGAGCTATCTGTAATTAAATGAAAGTATTTATTATAATAATATTTATAATTATAGTTTACATGACGCAGCAGAAGTATATATGCGTATGCATATAAATATAGAATTCCTAAAAATTTTTGAATTAAAGTACTGCAACAAGAAAATTCGCAAATATTTAATTAATAAAAATTTTTGAGATTTTTATTTTAGTAGTTTTTGGAACATAAAGGTCTTGAAATACAAATGATTCTTTATACAAGCTATGAGTAACTTATTCACGAATCATGTTTGTATACGATAATTTACTAACTACACATTTCAAGCGCTTACTGACATTAAATAAAAATTTATCTTTTGAAGAAAAAAATATACGTCTGTTTACCTACAAAAAGAATATCTGAGAATGGCATCAAATAGAACTAAATCTTTGCAAAAAAGTTGTATATTTTTAAAAAATTTAATCAAAATTTTAAAAAATATTTAATGCAAAAAACTTAATAATGCTGCTACACCTGAAAATATTCAAAAACAAAATGCGTGTGTATAAATAAAATGGACATAATATAATATAATTTAGTATTATATATTAATATTAATTATCCTATCTAAAAAAAGGCATGTTAAATCGATACTCGCATCTTTCAAAGTTTATTATTGACTCTTTTCCGCGATGCCGATTACCAGCGAGAAATGACCCATCGAATCGACGTCTAATTGACGTCGAAAACGTATATCGAAAAGTAATTGAAATATTCATCGATTTTGATTAATTTATGGCACAACTTTCGATGACTTTCCGACTCAGAATAAATCGATTTTGACTCGATATTGATTATTATTTCCTCACTGCAGATATGGGCCGATTCACCGTCTCCGGTTAAACTCTTCGGCTCTTTCTAAGGGGGAGAGATCCATAGACTTGCAAGTTGCGAGGAGAAGACGGATGAATTGATGAGGAGGATTATTTAAAAATGGGAGAATATCTCTTAGAGATTGAGGAAAGGTTTCCTTAATGTATTTGACTAAGTAAGAGGCTTTACTACAGTACAATCCGCAATTAAATATTATATGGTTAATATTTTGCATTGCCGCAAGGGCAGCGTTTGGCTGATGACAATGAACGAGACGTCTGTCATAGCGTGGACATAAAGTAAAGCATACATAGAAAAACGCAAGACGTAAAAGAATGTAAAATATATAGCCTTTCGCGACTTACGTTATTCTCTACCTTATTTTAGTCTATTAACAGTCTCCCGAAGTTCCGATCACGGACTTATATCCAATTGCAGCACTGTTGTTTGGCGCTTCAAGTCATTGGTCGGTTGCCGGGTTGTTTGCGCACGCGCAACAAATGGCGGCTCATACATATAACGCAAGTAATAAAAAGTTGTTCAGCAGAGAAAACTACTTTGCAATTGTTGTATTTGTGAATGTGACTGGTGTATACTTTTAATTTTGGCCGAAACTAAAAGTAATACACCAATCAAATTCACGAATTTTACGACTGCAGTTGCAAAGCAGCTTTCTGTTGAATACAATTATAATTAGTATAATGCCTATAGACGTCGATTCGATGGGTTGGTTCTCTCGTTGCGCTTACTTCATGAGCGGTTGTCATGGCATATTTTGACAGTTGTGTGTATCTGTTGCTAAATAGCTCGCGCATAGCGCGTGTCTGTTATGTGTAGTATTATAAATCATTCTCAGTCCTATTACTCGTGCCCAAGCGTGGTGATTTCTCTTCATATACATTTGTTGCGCACGTAGATTATACACATTGTATATGGGACCTACAGTTTAACGCCGATTCCGAACGGCTATATTTTTTAGAGAAGTTTTCTTGGCAAGACATACTCTTGGTGGTTTGCCATTGCCTTCCGAGAAAAGAACGAACGAATATAATTTTTCTAGCTCTACCGGGAATCGAACCCGGGACCTTTGGCTCAATAGACCAGTGCGCTGTCTACTAAGCCACGCTCGTCCTCAGATAGTATTATAAGTAATAGTCACATATTAATATATAAATTATAAATTAAATTATTCAATGTAGCAACGCCAAATTATTTTGCATTAAATATTTTTTAACTTACTTGCCATTTTCTGACATTATACTTGTAGGTAGACAGGCGCGTTTACTTGGCGCTTCTTTTGTATTTTTTTTTAAAAAGGTAACTTTTTATAGGTATTATATCATTTTTTAAGTATGTTATATACAATTGATGTATATATATGGGGCATTCTGGCTAAAATTTTCACATTTTCACTCTGACCTACTGCAATAATTTTAACAATTTTTTTCCAAAAAGTATTCTGAAAAAGAGAAAATACATATTTTTGGTTTAGGCCTACGATCAATATTTCCGACAGTTTAATTTCGTAAAAATTAAATTTTTTGGTAACTCTACTTTTTAAAACATTAATATCTTGGAAATGTTTAATTCTATCGAAAAATGGTTTAAATAAAATTTATTCAGTTTAAAATGAATTATAATGATGTGTTACGTTCTGTTGACTCCACAATTTCTTTTTTTCGTGGAATCACTCATTTTCATCACACGTAATAGACGGAAACCATAAATAGCAATTATCAATTGACGAGCGGATGCACTCCAACTGTCATCGCTCATTAAAAAATAAATGACGAAACCTTCTAGAAGACTCGAGCCTAATAAAATAGGCAAATTATAGACTTGTTGTCACATTCCTTCTAATTCTACGAAATGTAGCACGAAATTTTGATTATCTTGAAACCTCGTGGAAGTCGAAATAAATTAAAAACGCCATAAAGATCTGAGGGAACTCTCGGGTCACGGGGCCAAAAAGGGCGCAATGATATCGCGCTTTTCCATGAAACGCGGATACGACCTAAGACCCACGCCTCGCAGTAATTGATAAAGTTAAGCCACTGGAAGGGAATGTCAAAGAGCAGGGTGATAACGAACTCGCCAATAGCCGCTAACTAGAAGTTGCTTCATACACAATACCCGAAATTTTGAAGCATTATTCTTTTACAGTGCCAGCATCTAAAAAGTTATTTCTAAAACAATTTTCGAATAGTAAACGTGAAGTCACATTTTCCTTAGAAAATACGAACTAATAAGAATGAGATTCCAAGGTTTCGTCATGTTTTTAAACGTTTTGCATTATGGAGTTTTTCACAATTCGTGAGTAGCTAAAAAACCCTAAAACATTAAAATAGAAACTAAAGAAAAATAGAAACTAATCGTTATACTTATTATAATTCAGACTTTGGCAATTATAAGATCATTTTTTGCAACACTTGGCCGCTATATTGAAATTTAACAATGTGACCAAGAGATCAGCGATTGAAAAAACGCTGCAGCACTTAATTTAATGAGCCTGAAACCAACAGTATAAGTCTCAGTTAATGCTCCTGGGTAGCTGAGCGGCCATGTTGAATCGTGACGTCAAAAGCGAGAAAACGACACGTTGAAAATTTTAGCGTGGTACTTCCAAATAAAAAGATATTTGCACAAAATAATACTTGAAATTACTTCAGGACACTTCAAAAATACTTCGAGTTGAATCCCTTTTCTCTATTGTTGATTCTCTATTGTATTTAATATTTATTGAAAAAGAAATTAGGCCGACTTTCGGGATCTTTTACAAGCGAGAACGGGAACATTGATTTACATATTGCACATAGCCGCATAAGATACGATAAAGAATCATCGCCGATGTCAATCACCGACATGCAATATGCAGATCGATATTTCCGCTCTCGCTTGTAAAAGATCCCAAAAGTCGGCCTAAATTTCTTTTTCAATAAATATTAAATTCTCCTTCTACCACAAAAAAATTGTGTCAACAATAGTATCTTATGGGTGACAAGGGCTGCGGTCTGATTCACGCTTATAGCACTATAAGCATCATTCTGTCTTCGTTACACATCGAATATCAAACGAAGATAAAGCGATACTTTCAGCGCTGTGAGCGTGAATCTGACCGCAGCCATAGAAAACTATTGTTTACAAATTATATGCGCCCGAGCTTCGAGCGGCTCGTAGATTGCGCGCGGGACGACGAGGTAAAGGGAATAGTGCTAAGCAGAGCCAGCTGAAAATCGGTTGAAATAAAGTGCATTTCTTGCCGAGCTTTGGTCATGCAATAAATAAACAAAAGATGTCAACCATGTGATAAACCTCTTTTATATAAAAATTGTATTTTGATGTAAAAAAATGTTCGTACATCCAGACTCGTACCAGGAATCTCAGGGATATGAGACATGCACGCTGTCGCCGAGCTACGCGGTCTTCAATAAAACATATTACAAAAATTACTTCTAAGTGCTCGGGATTCTTTAACTTCGACTTTTTCGGACTTGGTTAGTGGAGCGTGTGTGTTGTGCATGCGTATGAGAGTGGTGGATAAAATAGGCGAGAGTTTGGAGGGAAATAAGAGATGAGGTAGGCGCTAAATCGATAGAAAGGTAGGAAGAATAACTTAGGATAGGATAATAGATGTAGTTGGAAAATATTAAATAATGAAGAAAAAGAGCGTTAAATGTTTTAGAGAGAGAAAGATGTTAGATGAGATAAAGCGGGAGAATAACGTTGTGCGTTCCAAAAGGGAGCGAGATTTGCGTTACGCATAGAGTAGGTAGGGACATTAGACGGAACAGTCTAAGCATATAGGCAGCGGTTAAGGAGATTGACTAGAAGGAGAGCGTGAACGAGTGACGTACAGGATGGAGGGAGAGACAGGCGAGAGTGAGAAGGTAGTAAAAAGGAATAAAGATGTGAATTTGGCTACAAATTTGGATAGTTTAAATAGTGAGAAAACAGGTAAAGAAATTTTTGCCATACCAAAAAAAGAAAAAAGAGGAAAAGGAAGACTTACAAAAGAAGAGTTAAGAATAAAAGAAAGATCGAGCTCGACCAGTATACTGGAGTATGTGAGAAGTGAAAATAGTATGGCATGTGAGTTAGCGAAAACTAAGAAGGAAAAGAGAGGAAAAAGAACTTGTGGAGGAAATTTTCAAGAGAGGTAACAAGACTGTGAGAACGCCACCAGGAATAAACAAATCGAAGGAAGGAGTCGGTGCTGCAGGTAAAAAGAAAGAAGAGGAAGGGGATTTGTCAGTAACAAAAAAGGATGAAGAGGATGGTTTGTTGTTAGCAATCCTGAGAGAAATTAGGGACGAGATGAAGGACCTGAGGTACGAGATGAGAGAGATGAGAGAAAGTATGAGCGTCTTAGAAGAGGGATAGAGAAAAAAGAAAAAAGGATAAAGGAAAGGATGGATAAGATAGAAGGGAGACTATCAAAGATCGAACGAAGGAGTGAAAACATAACGGAAGAGGCGACCGGCGGCAAAATGGAAAAGATTGTGGAAAAGGTGGCGGAGATGGTTAGGAAAAGAGAAAGAAATATGAAAGAAAGGAAGGAAAAGAAAAATAATCTAGTGATCAGAGGATTACATAAAGAGGAAAACAAGAGCTTAATGGACACAGCGGAGACGTTTCTTGAGAGGGAGTTTGGTGCAAAAGCGGGAGTAAAAAAGATGTGGTCAACAGGCAAAGAAGGAAGAGAGATAGTAATAGTTGAAATGGACTGCTGGGAATCGAAGAATAATATCATGAAGGAAAAAAAGAAGCTGGGAAGTAAGAGAATTTTCATTGATCACGACCTGACCTTTGAGGACAGAGAAGTGCAAAGACGGATAAAAAAACGGACATGGAAAGAGAAAACAGAAGGAAAATGGGTGAGAATAGGTTATAGGAAGCTAGAGGTACAAGGTAGGAAGTATGTATGGAGCGAGGAAGAAAATAAGCTGGTCGAATTGGAAGGCGAAACAGCAGAGACTATGAAAGTGCAGAGAGGAACTGAATCTGAAAAAATAAATATAGGAGGAAAGCAGTATGTATGGAGCGAGGAAGCAAGAGAACTAAGAGAAAAGAAAAATTTCTAGATGGCTGCCAAGTTAGGAGAAAAAACCAGCAAGTTATGGCATTTAAGATGACAATAGGCAAACAACACGAATGGAGGTCGGAAACTTTACTTAAAGCAGCTGAAGAATGAAAATAGGCGAAAGATAATTTTTTGGAATGTAGCGGGTATCAAAAGGCAGGACAAAGATTTTTGGAATTATATAGTAGGCTTCGATTATATTGGGTTATGTGAAACATGGTTAGAGGGTAAGGGATGGGATAGAATTAAGGGTAGACTGCCGAAAACGCACAGCTGGAAAAACATTAACGTTGTAATGGAAAGGAGAAAGGGTAGGGCGAAGGAAGGTTTACTAATAGGTATTAGAAAATATTGGGGGTCAGAAGTGAAGAAAAATGAAAATGTAATGATTACAGAAAGTATTGCGCGAGAATAGTAAAAGAGGAAAAAAGACTAAATATTTTTGCAGTATATAATGTAGGAGCAAAGAAAGATGTTGAAGAGAGATAATGGCGAAAAAACAGAGCAATGCGAAGGATGCGAAGGAGAGGATATTATTATAGGAGACGATTTTAATATTAGAATAGGAGGAAGGTGTAGGGAGTATGAGTATAACTTTGAAAATGAGAGTAAAGATAAAGTTATAGGAAATAGCGGTAGAAGTTTTGCGGATATGATAAATGAATAAGGATGGTATTTTTTGAATAGATGTACAGAGGGAGTTGGGATGGGGAATATACGTATGTGGGTGCAAGAGGGTGCTCGGTAATCGATTATACAATTGTAAATGATAGTGCGCAAGAACAAGTGTTGGAATAGGGGACAGGGTGGTCTCGGATCATTTGCCTTTGACCTTGTTACTGGAGAAAGAGGAGAATACGAAACAAATAGAGGGGTAGACAGAAGAGGAAGAAGAGGAACAGAATATGTCAAAGAAGATCATATGTTGTAACGAAGAGGCAAGGAAATTATACAGAGAGAGGACGGAGGTATGGAATGAAAACGAGAACTAGGAAATAGAGTCGGTGGATAAAAAATGGAAGAAAATCAAAAACTGGATTCTTGGAGCTTTAGTTTATAAGGGAGTCAAGATAAAGAAGAGAAGGAAAATAGGGCACAAAGATTGGTGGAATAAGAGCTGCACCAGAAAGAAGAGGGAGATGAAAAAAAAGTATAGAAGATGGAGAAGAGGAACAAAATATGTCAAAGAAGATATATGTTGGAACAAAGAGGCAAGAAAATTATACAGAGAAAGGACGGAGGTATAAAATGAAAACGAGGACCAGAAAATAGAGAGAAAGAAAAGAAAGAAAATAAAGCACAAAGATTAGTGGGATGGAGAAGTGGAAAGGGAAGTAAGGAAGACTATTTGGAAGGAAAGAAATGCCTGAAGGAGTGGTTATAGAGGAAAAGGATGGAGAAGACAGAGAGAAAAAAGGAATTAAGATAACTGAAGGACAAAAAGAAAATTTAGAACTACATAAACAGTCGAAAAAAGAAGAAAGAATGGAAAGAGAATAATATTCCGAAAGAGAACTGGAGAAGTTACTTCATGGAGTTGTTAGTTGAGTCCGAGAATGGGTGCGTGAATGGGAACAGAAGAAATAAATGAGAAACAGGTTCAAAATACAGAAAGGAAGTTGTAAAAAGAGGAGATGGTGAGGGCAGTCAGGAACATGAAGTTAGGCAAAGCTGCAGGTGTCGATGGAATCCCAATGGAAGCATGACGGTATGGTGGCGCAGCAGTAAGAAGAGGTCTAACTGATCTGTTGAAGCTCATTTGGAAGGAAGGTAAAATTCCGACTGAATGGCGAACAAATATAGTTGTTTCCTTATATAAAAGAGGGGATAAAGAGAGAACAGACAACTATCGAGGGATCTCTCTGCTGTGCACTGCATACAAATTATATGCAGAAATACTAAAGAACAGATTGGAGGAAGAAAGGAATGATACCTGACAGCCAAGCCGGTTTTAGGAAAGGGAGGTCTACAAGAGAGAAATGGACAACATATTTATCCTGAACCATATAGTGCAAAGGGAGAGGGAGAAAGGTATGGCAATTGGGAAAGACAAGATTTTCGCAATATTTGTGGATCTAAAGGCAGCATTCGACAACGTAGACAGAGAAATTCTATGGAAGATAATGGAAAAGAAAGGGGTGGAACGCAGTTTAATAAACAAGATAAAAGAAATTTACAAATAGATGGAAGTGACAATAAGGACGAAGGATGGGTTCACAAGGTGCTTCGAGACGAAGAAAGGTGTAAGGTAGGGCTGTGTGATGAGTCCCGCCCTGTTTAATTTATACATTGCGGACACTGATAAAGCTTTAAAAAAGCGTGGTATAGGAGGGGTAGAGCTAGGAGGAGTGAGAGTGTGGTCATTAGCATACGCGGATGATATGGTTTTAGTAGCAAAAAATAAAGAGGCTTTATTAGATATGAAGAGCATGTTAAAAAAATTTTTAAAAGAAAGGAAACTAGAATTAAGTACAGAAAAAACTAAAGTGTTGGTATTTAATAATAAAGGTAAAAAAGACAGGAGGTTATGGAAATGGGACGATAAAATTATAGAGGAAGTAGAAATGTTTAAATATCTAGGATTCACGTTTAATAGGAAAGGTAATTATGTCGATCATATAAAAGAACCAGTGATCGGCAAAAATTCTGTTTTTAGTAATGATATCGGCGGTTATTTGTAATTAATCAAAAATAAAAAATTTTAATGTTTTTAATTTTAATTAACAAAAAAATTGGTAATTAATAAAATATTAAGCTCTAAATTTAAAAAAATTATTTTGTATTGTATTTGTAATAGGTACTTTATTTGCCCCAAAGGGGCCTCAAAGGGCGTTTTTGAGGAACGTACCCAAACCTTCACAACTTCCCATCAAACCTTCTCTTTTGACATAACACGGCGTTTTGTAGGGACGTACCCAACCCTGTACAAAGCTTAAAGGATCTATAATCCGCCAAAAGAAGCCTATTAATAAACCAAAATATCAAACGCCTGTGCTTACAAAACTCAAAATAAAAACAATCCAAAAGAAATCAAAAATCCGAAAATCCAAAAGCAGGAGCACAAAAAAATACCACAAAAAGCTCAAGGCCTCTATATTCTCGTCGGTTTCCGGATCCTCATCATCTTCCTCGTTCAGCCGCCTTCTCTCCTTATACACCTCGTTGTATGCTGGTCATCCTTCCTTCTCAGAGGGTAACACCAGTCCCTTAATCGGCCTTCGTCCTGCATCTTTCCACATCATCGGGGTCCATTAGCAAGCTCTCCTCCAGTCTGTTTGAAATTTCCTCCTCTATGGATATTTTTGGCTTCCCGCTGTTCCCCTCCCTCCTTTCTTTCCTCTTTATCTTCTCCTCTCCTTCCTTGAGTCTCCTCTCAATAGACTTGTCTTCGTCCATTTTTACTTTTAGCCTACTCCCTATCCTCCTTCTCGCCTCCATAACCCTCCATTTATCCTCCTCGCTTCCGAGTCTTACCAACATCATGAGCCATTCCCCTCTCATCCCTATCACACTGACTTCCTTCGCCTCGATCCTCGTCTTCAGACCCTCTGAGAAAAGCTGCCTCACCTTTTCCCGATTCGTTCCCTTTCCTGTCCATCTGTTCTTTTCGACTCTTATTATTATATTCTTCTTCCTCCTCTCGGCATCCTCCCTCTCCTCATCGTCGGACCACCATTTCATGTCTGCAAGCCTGTCCTTACTTTTCTCGCTATCATCTCTCTTCCTCTTCCCAGCACCCTGTTCCAGCCTGCGTACCTTCCCTCTCAGGCTCTCTATCTCTTCTCTCTGGTTCTTTTGCTCTTCCTTCAGTCCTCTTATCATTTCACTCACTTGCTCCTTGACCAGTTTTTCCAGCGTCTCCTTCTCCACTATCACCCTCGCTCTGCATTCCATCCTTTCCTTTCCTTTCCTTTCCTTTTCTTTATTTCGTCACGTGATCTCCCTCACCGACTTTTCCTGTAATTAAGAGTTGTCTGTTATCTATACCAGGTACCCTCCTTTTTCTTTTAACCTCTCCCCCCTCACCTTCTCTATCGCCTTCATCCAGTCCTCCCCCTCTGCCTTTTCGCCCAGTACCCTTTCTACCATCTCCCGCCAGCTCTCTCCGTCACCGTTCTCCCATCTTGTACAGATTTCCCAGACATGTTCCCATGTCTCCTCATCTCTCTCACACATCCTGCACTTTCTATCGTTTGCTTCTCCCCAGTACAATCCTTCTCTAATTTCGTTGCCCAATCTGAATCTTGCGATTCTACTCCATCTTGCTTCTTCCCATCCTTTCTTTAAATAGTCCGGAATCCCGTCCTTCCTAATTATCCTGTACCATTTATTGTATTTCGAGTTCTTAATCTTTTCCATCTCTTCCTGTCTTTGTTTCAGTCTCTCCCTATTTTCCAATTCTTCCTCTTCCAATTCCTTCTCCCCTCCGCCTTCTACCCCAATTCCCTCGAAGTAGTCTCTTCTTTCCAGCTCCCATTTGCCTTTTATCTTCCCTTTCCTCAATCTCTCTTTCATTTCTTCCAGGCACTTCCTTGCTATTCCCCCTCCGTTACCCTCCTCTAGTTTTTTTTTTCAAATTTCCAAGCTTTCTTGCTCGCTCTACCTCTCATCTTTTCCCTCTCCACTTCGTCCCTAACCATATATCCTGGTGTCCTCCAATTTAATCCGAAAATCCATCTAAGATATCTCTCGTGTATCCCTTCTACCTCCCTCCTTTTCCTCCATCCCCATATTTCTGCCCCATATGCCATCACCGTCCATATCAGTGTGTCGTATAGCCAAACTCTTCTTTTCCAATCTTTTTTCCACAACCTCTTTCCTAACCCCCATACCTCTCTCATTACTCTTGCTGCCTTCCTTCTTCTTTCTTTTATGTGCGCCTCCTGCCCTCCGTTTGCCTTCAATGTGTACCCCAGGTATTTGAATTTTTTGACTTTTTCCAGTTTCTTTCCCTTCCATCTCCAGTCATATTTCTTTTTCCTCCCTCCTCCCTTTCTAAATCTCATTATTTTTGTCTTCTCTATACTCAATGTTAGCCCTTTCCTGTTTAAATACCCCTCCAGCCTGCTTATCATTGATCTCATGTCCTGTTCCTTTTCCGCTAGCACTGCTATGTCATCTGCATACATTAGTGTGTAAATTTTCTCTCCTTTCAGTCTCACACCCCCCATCCACCTTTTTTCAAGAACTCCTCTATGTCAGCCACTAACAGGTTAAATAGTATCGGGCTTAAAGGGCATCCTTGTCTTAAACCCTTTGCTGTCCAAAACGCATCTCCTCTTTCCTTTCTCCTTTTCACCATGCTTTTAGTTTTTCTTAGTACTTCCTTTACCGTGTCTGTTAATCCTTGCCTCACACCTCTCTCTTTCATTGCCTTGATTAGCATTTCCTTATCCACTGAATCAAATGCTGCCTTTAAGTCTACAAATAATACCGTCATCTTTCCTCTCTCTTCTCCTAGCTGTCTGTTCACCAAGTAGTTTAACGCAAATATCTGATCCATCGTTCCCATTCTTTTTCTAAATCCTGCTTGATTATCAAAAATCAGATTTTTTGTTTCCACCTCCTTCCTTATCTTTTCTGCCAGTATTGCCGTGTAGATCTTGTACATTGACGACATAATCGTTATCCCTCTGTAATCCTTCACCTCTCGTCATTCTCCTTTCTTCAGTATAGGGAAAATCTCACCTTTCTTCCTTTAAAAAAGTTATTAATTAATTGAAAATGTAATACTCTGTTTGAAAAATTTATAAATAATCAGAAATATATATTGCTTATATTTTAAAAATTGACAATTATATAAAATAAATTGTCAATTTTTAAAAAAATTACTTATTTGGGAAAAAATATTTTCAATTTTTTGAAAAATTAGTAATTTTTAAAAAGTAATTTTTTTGATAATTATTAGAAAATATATTACTAATTTTTTTAAAAATTAGCATTTATTAATTTGTAAAGTATTCATTTTTAAAAGTATATTAGTTGCAGTAAAAAAGAAACGATGAAGTTAACTACACTAAATCATTTTTTTATACTGAAAATTTGTGTCTTTTGGGAAAATTTGCAATTACTAGATGAACTATAACTCGACGATGGTCTCTTGCTCTCTTTTAATATTATTTTATTTTAATATTAATATATAAGTAATAGTTAATAAATTAGTCTTGTAAGTCAAATATGTACACATTTATTGCCGTGTTGACTGATTTAATGATAACTGTGTGATAATATAAATATAATTTTTTAATCATTGACTTTGCTTTATTTAGTACTTCTGAATATAAAATTGAAACTTCGAATACATTCATATATTTACAAAAATTGTATGTTATACGCACACTCAAAGGGAAGAAAAATTTAAGAACAACAGCTTTATACTCATTAATATAATTTAATAAATATCGACTAGGTTGATTTTATAGATATATTTTCAAGAACTTTATGATGTTCTCTTTGTCTTGTCTAGTATCTCTGATTGTAATATTGTCAGTTACTCATATGTTTATGCTTGTTTTTGCCAAAACAACTTGTTTCAGAGTCAAGGATAAAAAATTATTTTTATTTAATTGTTAATTTTTTGAAAAATTAGAAAATATTTTTATTTAATTATTAATTTTTTGAAAAATTAGAAAATATTTTTATTTAATTATTAATTTTTTGAAAAATTAGAAATTATTTTTATTTAATTATTTATTTTTGAAAAATTGGTTTTAATTCTCAATTTATTATTAAATTTTCTAAGAATTAAAAAATAATGTTAAAACATTAATAATTTTTGTAAAAATAATCTTTTTTTAAAATTAATTACAAATTGTTAGGTAAATAAAAATAAGTTGAAAAAAATTTTTTATTCGTTTGGCAATTAATATTGTATTTTGGCTTATTAATAATTGCTTTGACATTGAAAAATAAATAATAAAAATTTTTTTTGCCGATCACTGCTAATATGTATCCATTACTTATTAAAAACACATATTTCATAAAATACTCTACCTATTCCATAATTTGACAGAATCAATCTTCAACCAGTGCACTGTGGCCAATATTAGGTTGTCTGATCGACCGTACAAAATTACCTTTTTAAAAAAAAAGGTAAAAATAGAACATATATGGAAGAGACATTCAACATCGAGTCTGTGTCCGACATCGTGCGAGAGAGAAACGTTAATTGTGCGAGAGAGAAAGGTAGTGAAGCCTAATCGTCCGCAATGCGCATACGCAGATATCGTGCGAGGATGTCCCTTAATTAAATTATAATTCTTTAAAATACTCCTGTTTTTATGTTTTTAAATAATATTTAAACAATATTTAAACAATATTTAAACAATATTTAAACTATTAAATTTAAAGTATTTATTGATATATTTATTTTTTTATTTTTTTATTTAATAGATTTATTGAATTATTAAATTATTGATTGATTGATTGATTGATTGATTGATTGATTTATTAAATTATTGATTGATTGATTGATTAATTGGTTGATTGGTTTTCATCCATTCATCCATTCATCCATTCATCCATTCATCCATCCATTCATTCATTAATTTATTTATTAAATCCATTCAACAATTCATCCATTCATCCATCCATTCATTCATTTATTCATTCATTTATTTATTTATTTATTAAATCCATTCACCCATTTATCCATTCATCCATTTATTTATTCATCCATTCATCCATTCATTCATTTATTTATTAAATACATTCATCCATTCACCCATTTATCCATTTACCATTCATCCATTCATCCATTCATCCATTCATTCATTTATTTATTAAATCTATTCATCCATTCATTTATTTATTTATTTATTTATTAAATTGCAAAAACATTTAACTTACATTGAGAGCTTTAAAAAACTATATAATAAAGTATATTTTTTTCTTTAATACTTTTCAAAAAGGTTTAAAAAATCGGTATCGAAAAATTAACCCCGAAAACAATTAGCTCACATCAAAAGCTTTTCAAAACTATATAATAAAGTATATATTTTTTAAATACTTTTCGAGAAAAAAACCGGTTTCCAAAAAGATCGGTAAAGAAAAAGATTGGTAAAGAAAAAGATCGGTAACAAAAAATAGTACACTTTATAGCACTCCTCGGAAAATTCTACCTCTACTTCATGTATAATTTTTTGAGATTCAATCAATTATTTCCCAAAAATTGAAAAAATTAAAAAAACCAGTTTCCAAAAAAATCGGTAACAAAAACTGCACACATCATGACGCTCCCCGTAAAATTCTACCCCTACTTCATATACAATTCTTTAAGATTCGATCAATTAAATCCCGAAAAATTGAAAAAATTTCGGTACCGGCTTCCAAAAAGATCGGTAATGAAAAATTATACACTTTATAGCACTCCTCGGAAAATTCTACCCCTGTTTGATCTATAATTCTTTAAGATTCGATCAATTATTTTCCGAAAAATTAAAAAAATTATAAAAACCGGTTTCCAGAAAATCGATAACAAAAAATTAACCCCAAAAACATTTAGCTTACATCGAAAGCTTTCCAAAACTATATTTATTACTCTACGATTATTATTTTCGAAAATATAACAAAAAACTGCACAACCGGTTTAAAAAAAATCGGTATCGAAAAAGTAACCCCACCACCGTCATTTCCGGAAAATTCTACACCTATTTCATACATACTTCTTTAAAATTCGATCTATTAACAAATGAATAGTTTACGGTCAGACAGACAGACAGACATACAGACAGACAGACGTCAGGTTCTTATAATAATTTCATTTCAAGAAAATCGGTTATAAATAGAGAGTTCGGTCTTGTTTTATCATAAATGGGACTTCTTAAGCTTTAAAATGAGATGTCATTTATTAGTCTACGATTATTAGTTTCGAAGATATAAACGTTCAAAGTGTGACATGTTTTCGTTGCATCTACGAGAAATTTAGCTAAACTTTCTAACGCTACTATATCTAAACGGAAAGAAATAAAGAGTTCGGGCTGGATTTATCATAAATGGGACTTCTTAAGCTTTAAAATGAGATGTCACGGATTACTCTACGATTATTAGTTTCGAAGATACAAACGTTCAAAGTGTGACATATTTTCGTTGCATTCGAAAATAGCACAAGAAATTTAGCTAAACTTTCTAACGCTACTGCATCGAAGAGGTAAGAAGTGGAAGGTTCCGACTTGTCTTATCATAAATGGGACTTCTTAAGCTTTAAAATGAGATGTCACGGATTACTCTACGCGTATTAGTTTCGAAGATACAAACGTTCAAAGTGTGACATATTTTCGTTGCATTCGTTGCAGGCTGTGCCTGGATTTACCCCCCCTTACTGTCGACAAAGACGTAGTTCTACGTCAAAAGGCGCCAAGTACACGCATAGTAGTGTATATATAAGTAACAAGTGGTAGACATAATCTTTATATCTCTAAAAATCTCGAAAAAATCTAAGCTGTAGTATCTTTATTTCCGAAAAATTATAACCCAAGTGATACACATCACAAAATTATGTTATCTTATCAAAAAGAAGAGTCGCGCTTCAAGTGATTTATTACAATTACAAAAAAGAAATAATATCTCTTTAAATTACAGCGCCAATTACAGAGAGAACATATATATTGCCTCAAAAAATAAATGTTGCACTACTTTGAAAAATCTTTACATTGTGTCATTAAAAAAGAATGTATGATAACAATTTTATAAGATTAAAAAATTTTATTTAAATTTCACAAGGGAATACAAGATATTTAAATACAAAGTTTACATGTGTATTTTTTAGTGGTCACAAAGAATTACAGAGGTAACAGTACAAAATAAAAATATTTTATTAAAATATCCAACGAGGGAATACAATTTGTATTTAAATACAAAGTTTATATATGTATTTTTCAATAGAATAAAAGATTTAATCACAAAGAATTACAGAGGTAACAGTACAAAATAAAAATATTTTATTAAAATACATAAATTTTTCTTATAAAAATACTTGGCGCTGCTAGACCTCGAAATTTTAAATAAATAAGGACAACAATAAACAAAAATAATTCAGAGAAGAATGCGACGAAAGTAACAAAATGATTATCAGCGTGGTGTGTATGTGCGAGCGAGTGATATGGGTGTGCGTGACGACGGCGAATAATGCGGCTTATAATTAAGTATAGGATAAGTTTATTTATTTATTTAAAAACTTCGATTTTTTCGAAAAAGTTTAACAAGTGTGCTTTCTCTTTTGGTCAATAAAGTTTCATACTGTGGTCTATCTATTCACACAAAGTATTATTAAAATTTAGGTTATTGTTTTAAACTCTTCCTTGTCAGGAATAAATAAAATATACTTTAGTAATTTAGTGTAACATATTGCTCGGGGGGCGGTAGAGCGTTCCTTGGATTTGCGATTAAACGAGACTCGAAGGACCAGCGAGGATGTTGCGGTCCCCGCGAAGCGATTATACGAGAAGGTACGAAAAGCGAATAGTATGATAGCAAGGCGACTCACCGTTTCGTTGCCCGGGCCCTCTCGTCGGGGTGCTCGAGTCGTCCGTCTCCCTGGGCAGGCAAACTCTCCGTGATAGCGGGAAATATCCGGCAGTCAAGGTAGACGCAGGCAGCAAGCAAGAGGCACACCGAAGAGGCAGGCAAGCAAAGCACATGCAATATAGCACTCAGAGCGAGACACGGCGCGCAATGCTCGGTGAATCGGTTCCAGTAGCGAGTCGATCACTTCCAAAAGTGTTAGCACGACGACTTCCGGAGCGAGAGTGTAGGCTCGCGTCGCGCTCCTGTTGAGAACCGGCGCGAGCGAGTATTGCTCCAACAATTAGGGATGCCACCCGCGGGCGGGCAGCACGAGTCGGGTGAGTCGCGCGAATATTGACTTAGATCGCGATCCGCCAACGTTCTGCGCGAGCCTTAACGGGTGATCTATTTATCGACGGCTCGACTTTACCGTCGAATCACGAATACGACAATATAATGTAACGCGAATTATCGCTAATGCTACCGCGGACCAACTAACAATTAATATGTACAACTATATACAGGGGCGAGCTCCAAACACATATTTTATTGTCCACAGCTTTTCAGTATTTACACTGGTATTTGTAAGTAGAAACAAAGTTTCTTCCGAATTTTAAACATAATCACAGATGGTGATTATACAGAATATATCATTATATACAGAGTTTGCCGAGGATTTGAGTCTAAGAAAAGTTTTAATTTTAGAATTTTTAATGTTATTTATTATAATAAAACATTACATTTACTAGTATGAATTATAATTCAATAGTTTCGTCGATTATCTGTTTCATCAAGTTCGCATTCTGCGTTACCACAGTTCACTTACCATGCGGTACTCTGTAAGAGCCGCACGATTTTAGACCGTGGTAAGAGCTATTGGACAGTTCTTATTTCTACCGCGACGCGTCGGTGGGAATTCTTGATTCTCTGGCCGGCGGTTGCAACAGCGGTGAGCCACACGGCGTCAGATGGAAGAGATGCAATGTCACAATCGCGCCATGGAAGGTCGCAGACTATCTCGTTCCATACAAACGTGGGGGGAGTGGCATCGAAGAAGAAAGAAAGGAAAACGTCAAAGAGGCGTTAAATATACCGACGGGTAGAGATAGGATCAAGTTCAATATATACTTAAAAATCCGAGTCAAATCCAATAATTAAGTTTCATTTTCTTAGATTCGAGTAACATTTATAAGAAATAATATTTCATACATTGTACTTGCAAAGTAATCGAATCCCGACTAGTTAGTTTCGAATTCTGGAATGAGTATCTGCAAGATTCGAAACGTACTTTATAAGTACTTTATATTTTAAAGAATCGAATCTTTTACAAGCAGTACTCGAAAACTAAAAATAAAGTTA
The DNA here is from genome assembly GCA_030770255.1 of Temnothorax ravouxi. Classification (NCBI taxonomy): domain Eukaryota; kingdom Metazoa; phylum Arthropoda; class Insecta; order Hymenoptera; family Formicidae; genus Temnothorax; species Temnothorax ravouxi. Next base: position 55,854 of record JASTWP010000400.1, read on the forward strand.
TAATATTATTTATTATAATAATAAGATAAATAAAACTGTTACGATATACTATCAATCATTATTAAATAAGCCATTTACGGTCCGAGCTTAAATCTTTAGTAGCTCAATATTATATCTCAGTAGTATCATATATGCCGAAAATGTCGATAATTTCGATCGTTTTCTATGTTACCTATCTGTCTTTGTATGTATTGCGACGCTTTTTCCGCCGGTCTCGCTATCCGGAGGAGGGCTATCGGGGATTAACTTACCGAAACACTTCTTTCACTTATTATGGGCGCCAGGCGTGACCAAGCACGCCACCGAACACAAGACTATTACTACTTTATCCGCGAATTTGCCCGTAAACTCAGGGCTGGGCTTTAGGCTGGCGGGGATCTGGAGCGGGGCGATACGCAATTAGAGCACACACAGAAATGAAATAGAAATTAATATATTTGAGAACATATTAGAAATAGCAAAAGGACAAATAGAATATATGAAATAGAAGTGAAATCATAGACGAGATACGCGAAATCAGTCGGAATATGTACAATATCTACAGTAGCGCGATACTTAATAATTAAACGAGATAACGAACGCGAATACTTGAAGGTCGCCGCAATACGACGAACGCGAATGTGGTGCCGGACGGCTAGCACACATACCTGACAAACACGCCAGCTTTGCGCGATATTAACGCGAGTATTTACGAACGCCAACGCGAATACTTAGAGACTACGTAAATCCTCCGCAAAAGAGGAGTATCGCGAGAAAACGCAAATCAAAAATAGCAGCGCAATTAACGAAGTCTTATCGCGAGTGCGACTCGACGATTTCGCACGGACGGAAACTATACAACGACTGGCCACGTGCCACGTACACAAAACCAATGTGACTTTTGCCGACGGCACTCGGGCGTTTAGGATCCCGTACGCAACACGAAACACGAATTTAGGCGCGTATCGCGGACGATCCCGCGGTCAGCCACGCGAATCCCGTCTCATACGAAGTCCGGTGATTCCGCGATGCCACGTCGATCCCGACGATCGCAACCAACGCCAATTCCCGGTCTCCACAGCCCGAATGAGTAGCGTCACAGTAACGAGGTCGAGTGCCCTCCAAAATACCTGGCCACTCGGCACCCGCCTAACACATTTATTACCGCGATCTTCCCGGCGCGACTCCCGTCGTCACTAGCCGCCCGATCGCGCACAACACACGAAACGACACTCTACAGAAAACGCACGCACATGACTGTCGGCCGCAGCGGCATTCCCGGGGAGGGTCCCCTACGATCTCGAAGTACGGGAGAACTCACCCTCGGCGAGGCCTCGGCGCGAGGATCTTCGCGATCCTATCGATATCGAGATTAAAGCGTTCGCACGTGCCCTTCTCGGCAACGTCGAGGTAACAGGGATTTCCGGGGCCAACGCCTTGAGCGAGCTCTCGTTCCTACCGCGGAGACGCCAGGGTGGTGACCTTACAAGAGATTCGCTGCTCGATGCGTCCGGGAGGTCCACCTGGAGGCAGGAGATGCGCTCCCGACAACGGCTGGCACGACAGTGCTGGGATAATGGCGGATCGGGCTCGCGCCGGCTCCCCGCGCCTGCGCACTCTGTGCGTTCCGCGCGCTCCCGCCAATCCGAGCGCCGCACGCGACGGGTTGCGAGTACCCGAGATGTTGAGATCTCGATAACGAGTGAACGGATCAAGTTCTAAGTAGGCTTGATCGATAGTTGAGGTTAAAATAGGGAGGGTTTCTCTTATAATTTTTTGCTACGTGCCCTACGAGCGGAGATATTGCGACGCAAAGTCCAAAATGTGAAAATTTTATTTAAGAAACGTCGTCGTCTACTCATCATTCTCTCTAGTGTCACTTTCATGGCGCTGGAGCCTCGCGTCCTTTTTACTTTTTCGACACTAGCGGCGCAGGTATCGCCAGTTTCGATATCGCGCGCGTATTTCGAACGATCTAGTAGATAAATTATAGGTCGATAGACTTATCGGTCAGGAGGAAGATTTCTATTTAGGTAAATTAGGTATTATATATATTGAGTCAATTGTTTCATGTATATCTAGAGAGATTTCGTATCCTTACATCGCATTACCACCGCTGCCGGAAAAGAAAGTTCTCTACGCTTGGCAGAAAGTGCCGCTAGGGAATTTTTAAGTCGATTCTTATGAATCAAGCTTGAATTCGATGTCTAGGTATCCCAGGTTGCCGATGACGAGGTCCACATAGTGCGCTCCGTAGTTTTCAGTGTCTACGTGTATTAATACCTTGAATTCGATGTCCACGTGTCACAGGTTGCCGATGACAGGATCCAGATAGTGCGCTTCGTAGTTTTCGGTGTCCAGGTGTAATAATACGTTGAATGCGATGTCTAGGTGTCCCAGGTTGCCGATGACGATGTCTAGATAGTGAGCTCCGTAGTTTTCAGTGTCCAGGTGTAATAATACGTTGAATGCGATGTCTAGGTGTCCCAGGTTGCCGATGACGATGTCTAGATAGTGAGCTCCGTAGTTTTCGGGGTCTACGTGTATTAATACCTTAAATTCGATTTCTAGGTGTCCTAGGTTGCCGATGACGAGGTCCACATAGTGCGCTTCGTAGTTCTCGGTGTCCAGGTGTAATAATACGTTGAATGCGATGTATAGGTGTCCCAGGTTGCCGATGACGATGTCTAGATAATGAGCTCCGTAGTTTTCAGTGTCCAGGTGTAATAATACGTTGAATGCGATGTCTAGGTGTCCCAGGTTGCCGATGACGATGTCTAGATAGTGAGCTCCGTAGTTTTCGGGGTCTACGTGTATTAATACCTTAAATTCGATTTCTAGGTGTCCTAGGTTGCCGATGACGAGGTCCACATAGTGCGCTTCGTAGTTCTCGGTGTCCAGGTGTAATAATACGTTGAATGCGATGTATAGGTGTCCCAGGTTGCCGATGACGATGTCTAGATAATGAGCTCCGTAGTTTTCGGTGTCTACGTGTATCAATACCTTGAATTCGATGTCCACGTGTTCCAGGTTGCTGATGACGGGATTCAGATAGTGCGCTTCATAGTTTTCGGTATCCAGGTGTAATCGTACGTTGAATGCGATGTCTAGGTGTCCCAGGTTGCTGATGACGATGTATAGATAGTGAGCTCCGTAGTTTTCGGTGTCCAGGTGTAATAATACGTTGAATGCGATGTCTAGGTGTCCCAGGTTGCCGATGACGATGACTAGATAGTGAGCTCCGTAGTTTTTGGTGTCTACGTGTATTAATACCTTGAATTCGATTTTTAGGTGTCCCAGGTTGCCGATGACGAGGTCCACATAGTGCACTCCGTAGTTTTCGGTGTCTACGTGTATTAATACCATGAATTTGATGTCCACGTGTCCCAGGTTGCTGATGACGAGATACAGATAGTGCGCTTCGTAGTTTTTGGTGACTAGGTGTATTAATAACTTTAAATCCGAATGTAGTACACGTAGATATTGAATTTGAGGTATTAATACACGTAGACACCGAAAACTACGGAGCGTACTATGTGGATCTCGTCATCGGCAACGTGAGACACCTAGACATCGAATTCAACGTATTATTACACCTGGACACCGAAAACTATGGAGCGCACTATTTGTAACCCGTTATCAGCAACCTGGAATTCCTAGACATCGAATTCAAGCTTAATTCATAAGAATCGATTTAAAAATTCCCTAGCGGCAGAACTAAAATTATGTCATAACATAATAAAAATTCGTTGAATTAAAATTATATCTACACATAATAAAAACTGGACAAATTAAAATTATGTCTAGACATAATAAAAATTGGATGAATTAAAATTATGTCTTGACATAATAAAAATTGGATGCATTAAAATTATGTCTGACATAAAAATAATTCCGCATTTTTATTATGTGTATACACATAATTTTAATTCATACAATTTTTATTATGTGTACACATAATTTGTTTTTGAATAAACGTAAAACGTATTTGTTACAATATCTATCCATTATTGAAAATCGATATGCGCGACAAAAGCTTTTGTATATCATTAATTATGTTATTATTTATTATATATATTTCTATCCATATATTTTCAGTATTATTAAAAAAATTATTAGCATTTAGGATACGAATCTTTTTCCGTTAGTTTGTAAGTTTCATGATTAAAAAGATCATGTCGTATTATTAACATATACCTAAGATTTATAGAATCGTTACTAATTTTATTATACATCTCAATTGCGCGAATCTTAAATATGTTTTGTAAAAATTATGCATAATATTCTTATGCAAGGATACTTGTTTAATTATTTCTTCCTATTGCATTTAAGTAAAGAAAAATATACAATTTCTATGTGTTTGCACTTTATATTTAATGAGCAGGAAATTAAATATATATGATTTAATTTGCACTACGTTTACATGACACCGTTAATCGGGTTTTATAACATCGGTAGTTGTCAAGAAGACCAATCGTAATCATTCTTCAGGAGAATGGAATAGTTGTGATTGACTGGCCTAAGAACTACTGATGTTATAAAACCCGATTAACAGTGCCATGTAAACGTAGTCTATGTCTCTTTATTAACTGACATAGTTATATACTTTAAAATTTTTTTTTTAAATTCAATCAATTGAATAGCAAAAACTACGTTATCATAATATATATATCGTACTACTTAATATTTATAATTAATAGAAAATTATAAACGATGCGTTATGTATGAGAAATTTGACAGAATTGCTTTTATCAAATAGAATTAATTTGTGATTAGTTGAAGGAAATAAAAGAATAAACAAATCATGTAAGTTTCAGACACGTATTACAGGTGTCTATCTGTAATTATCAAAAACATCGATATTTGTAGATATCGGTACATATACAATTGCGAACAACATTCAGTAAAACACGCGAATAAAAGTAAATAAAAAATTTTACAGTTAACGACTTATTAATATTAATTATGCTATATTGCGATTATGTTTTATGTTAAAATTGAAAAATATATACAAGGTGTACAACTAAGAGGGTTACAAATTATTATTTTTAAAAAACTAAGCAAAATATTAAATTGTTTTCTTTAGAAATAATAGTCCGTAACACTCTTTTAGCTTCATACCTTGTATATACTGTTTATAAAATTATAAGATATATTGTTTATAAGATTAAGATGCGTAACGCTACAGAAAAGCGTGATACCCGTACAAAATTATCTTTTTAAAAAAAAGGTAAAGAAAGGCGCCAAGTACACGCATAGTAGTGTATATGTATTATGTTGTTACTCTGTTATGTTGTTACCTCGAAAAAAACAAAGTGGTAGTATTATACCTCCAAATAGCTTTACCCTGTACATATTGTTTATAAAATGCGTAATACTACAAAAAGGCGTGATATCCGTACAAAACTACCTTTTTTAAAAAAAAGGTAAAAAAAGGCGCCAAGTACACGCATAGTAGTGTATATGTTGTTACCTCGAAAAAAAAGAAAGTGGTAGTATTATACCTCGAAAAAACCTAAGTAACAAGTGGTAGACGTAATCTTTATATCTCGAAAAATCTCGAAAAAATCTAAGCAGTAGTATCTTTATTTCCGAAAAGTTATAACCCAAGTGATACACATCACAAAATTACGTTACCTTATCAAAAAAAAGAGTCGCGCTTCAAGTGATCTATTACTTACAATTACAAAAAAGAAATGATATCTTTTTAAGGTAGTTCGATGATGAAAGGCCGAAGTCAAAACAATGTTTATAATTTTTTTATTTTTATAATTATAAAAAAATAGAATAACGCATCGCAAAGCTTCGTAAGGACGTAAAAAGATTATTTTGTAAATAATTTTTACGTTGTAGAATAATATTTTGCCTGAAATAGATTAAATAAAGTGTGTGTTAACGCGTCGCTTGACTAGTTTTCAACTTTAATTATTAATTTAAAAAAAACTGTACGGTGGATCGTGTTCACCTTCAATTATAAGCTTCCTCACAGTGTCCTCTTTCCATCGATATATATTGTTCAGACATTTTTGGCAAAAGATTTTTCGCAAACTCGTGTTATTCATAGAAAACTAACCTCTTTTCCTCTTAGACCAATGTTAAAATGATTAAAATCACCTAATTTTAAAATTATATATCTTGAGAACAGGACGGTGAATTATCTTTTTTCTGGGCTTAATCGATTCAGGAGAGTTCCTTTTTTCGGTATAAAAAATAAAACTTATCACTTTTGGCAAAAGTCGTTCATCATCGAACTACCTTAAATTACAGCGCCAGTTACAGAGAGAACATATATATATATATATATACATATATATATTATATATATATATTGCCTCAAAAAATAATTGTTGCACTACTTTGAAAAATCTTTACATTGTGTCAATTAGAAAAGAATGTATAATAACAATTTTATAAAATAAAAAAATTTTATTTAAATTTAACAAGGAAATACAAGATATTTAAATACAAAGTTTACATGTGTATTTTTTAGTGGTCACAAAGAATTACAGAGGTAACAGTACAAAATAAAAATATTTTATTTTGTAAAAATACTTGGCGCTGCTAGACCTCGAAATTTTAAATAAATAAGGACAACAATAAATAAAAATAATTCAGAGAAGAATGCGACGAGAGTAACAAAATGATTATCAGCGTGGTGTGTATGTGAGTGATATAGGTGTGCGTGACGACGGCGTATAATGCGGCTTATAATTAAGTATAGGATAAGTTTATTTATTTATTTAAAATTTCGAGGTCTAGCAGCGCCAAGTATTTTTACAAGAAAAATTTATGTATTTTAATAAAATATTTTTATTTTGTACTGTTACCTCTGTAATTCTTTGTGACCATTAAAAAATACACATGTAAACTTTGTATTTAAATATCTTGTATTCCCTTGTGAAATTTAAATAAAATTTTTTAATCTTATAAAATTGTTATCATACATTCTATTTTAATTGACACAATGTAAAGATTTTTCAAAGTAATGCAACATTTATTTTTTGAGGCAATATATATGTTCTCTTTGTAATTGGCGCTGTAATTTAAAGAGATATCATTTCTTTTTTGTAATTGTAATTGATCACTTGAAGCGCGACTCTTCTTTTTGATATGGTAACATAATTTTGTGATGTGTATCACTTGGGTTATAATTTTTCGGAAATAAAGATACTACTGCTTAGATTTTTTCGAGATTTTTCGAGATATAAAGATTATGTCTACCACTTGTTACTTATATTTTTTCGAGGTATAATACTACCACTTTCTTTTTTTTTTGAGGTAACAACATATACACTACTATGCGTGTACTTGGCGCCTTTTTTAACCTTTTTTTTTTAAAAGGTAATTTTGTACGGATATCACGCCTTTTTGTAGTAGTACGCATTTTATAAACAGTATGTACAGGGTAAAGCTATTTGGAGGTATAATACTACCACTTTGTTTTTTTCGAGGTAACAACATAACAGGGTAACAACATAATACATGTACACTACTATGCGTGTACTTGGCGCCTTTTTTTACCTTTTTTTTTAAAAGGTATTTTTGTACGTCGTATAAACACCAGTAAGGTATAACGTATAATCTCTTGGCACAGTAAACGACAAGATAGCAAATATGCCTAAACGTTCGTGAGTTTAGGAATATTACACGGAACCAGAAAATAGTGTATTAAAATAGTGGAGTGTATTAAATGTCACAAAAAACTAAAATATGATAAATGCACTACAAATCTTATTAAACATATAAAAGTGCATAATATTTCTAAAAAAATGGAAATGAGAATACTACTGTACAAGACGGATGTCCTTACGAATGTATCTTATATATTTTAATTTAACTTTAATTTTTAATTTATAATTATATATAAATTATAAAAATTAGATTAATTGAAATAGTGTTATCTAAAAACACAAAAAGACACGCAAGAGTGTTATCTGGAGAAAATCGAAAGGATAACCTCTCTTTTAGACTCGAATCAAGATCCGATTACTCGTTCAACGCCCACTCAATCTGTTTCTCAGCACTCTAGTTGTCCGACATTCGTGCAACACACGCAGCTACCGCGAATTAGTATTCCGCAATTTAGTGGATCACCACAAGAGTGGTTGTCCTTTAAAGATATGTTTACATCTATTGTCGGGACAAATCCTAATGTGTCAGCAGTTTAATGGCCGCAATCGGCAGTTCCAGAAACCATAAGGACTCTCCTTCAAAACGGTACATGGATCCAGAATGGTACACGGCATCTACAACATCACGACAGTTTCAGGCCTCCAAAAGGAAGACACCCGAAAGAAATCAAAAGATATATTGCGTAGCAACGTATCACAGGTGAAAACGAACTCACTGATTGAGTTATTAAAAAGAAGTGACAACGCCGAGGACGATGCAATCGTCGTTGGTCGAGTATACATAACGGACAGCGACACTTGGTGGATGCGTGCGCTTAGCATTGCGAAGCGCATGGTAACAGTACGATAGCTCTCCTTGATCGATAGTGCGTTTACGGGAGGTCGATAACTAGATTATTGATTTTACTCTGCCTTATCTGAATAACTCTTCTTTACCATATTAAGCTCTGCCTATCTTCACCCTTGATACCGATTCATGCTAGATTCTAAACAATAATGTTTTTTCAGAGAATAGTATAAGGAAAAAACAATTGATTCTTTAATAACAGATTTAGGGCCAAAGCACATAACATGGCGTAGCGATATACGACAGTCGTAGTCCCCGACCTGACAGATCAGGATACACCAAAGCTTGTGCGTTACTTACGTCCACGACTACGACTGTCATATGTGCTTTGGCCCTTAATAATTACTGATCTTCAGTCTTTAGCCATTGTAGAAGTTACTGGATTTGTTGCAGTATTACAATTTCTGGATCCAAAATATCGTTTTCCCAATCGAAAATTATTGAAAGCCTGGATAAATGAAAAATATAAAGAAACTAAAAATAAGGTACAAGATAAACTAGATAATACAAATAAAGTATGTATTACAACAGACACGTGGACAAGTATAAATACAGACAGTTTTTTAACTATTATGCTCGGGGTGGGTGTAAGTCCGTCCCCGGATTCGCGATTTGGTCTAACGCTAGGTTTCGAAGGACCAGAGGGGCAATCCCCTTACGAAGTTTATTAGGCGATATAAGCGAGATAGCAAGCGAAAGGCGATTCACCGTTTCGTTGCCCGATGTTCTCGTGGTAGCCTCGTGGCGTCCGGTCCTCCCCGTGGTGTTGGAAAGCGGAAGGCGTGCAGCAGGCGAGGATATGCATGCACTCAGATGCAACAGCAGGCAGGCAGACAAAACGTGCAAGGCGGGCAAAGCGGGCAAGCAGGCGAGATAGCGGGCACAATGTACAAGAGGCAAGCAAGCACGGCCCGAGATCACGGAGTCGACTCGTCGAGCTCTAAAACGTGCGAGTTTACTCGATCAGCTCCGATACGTGAGCGTCCAAAAAATGTGTGTGTTGTCGAGTCCACGTTCGAACAGCGAATAATCCTCACGGTACTTCTCGGCTCACGCACCTGCGAATTGCGGCCGGAGCGAGTACTCATAGTTCCAAATAATTGCGGGCCGCCCGTGGGCGGGCAGCACGAGTCGGGTGAGTCGCGCGAGTGTTGCTATCTATCGCGATCTTCCAACGTCTCGCGCGAGTCACGAATTACGAATTTGGTACGTCGATTTTACACGCAACTTATCAACTAATATGTACAACAAATAATAAGGACGCGAACATCTAATATATATACAGGCGAGCGCCAAACATATTACATGTCATTTAATTGATAATAATTTCAAATTAAAAACTTATACGTTAGAAACAAGTATTGCGATTTCTAATCATTTACAAAATGTGTTTTGTAATTGGAAATTAGAAAATAAAATTATATCTATAGTCACGGATAATGCCGTAAATATGAAGTCAGCCATCAAACAAATTGAACCAAGTACGATAAATATCTTGTGTTTTGCACATACATTAAATTTAGTAGTAAAAAAAATCTCTTAAACATATCCATGATATTAGCCGTATTCGTGAAAAATGTCGAAGATTAGTTACGTTTTTCAAACACGGTAGCGTAGCATATGATAAACTGTAAAAAACACAAATCTTATTAATATACCAAACCATAAATTAATAATGGAAGTGAAAACACGATGGAATTCGACATATGCAATGTTTAATAGATTACTCGAACAGAAACGTGCTATAGTTTTAGCATTAGCAACATTAAAATAAGCCCCACAAAAAATAAATTTTCTGTCCGGCGGACCGGACTAGTCAATTCTTACGTATTTTGGGTCGCTGAATTCGAATCCGAGATCAGAATTCAAAAGTTGGTTCGTGTTTTTTTTTCTAATCTCAAAAAACATACTTTTTTAGTACATTTTGAGCTGTAATGAAAAAGCGCGAGCTAGTTTCGAAATTCTGACTGTGGATTCGAATTCAAAAGCTTGAATTACACAACAATTGACTAGATTTTTTAATAAAAAATGGCAGATTTAATATGGCGGACCCAATATGGCGGATGTTTTTTCAAATTGATCCGATTCGCTTTAAACTTGGTACTCGTGGGTTTTTGTGGTCACTGAGTACGAATCTGATGTCAGTTTTCCAAAATTCAAAATGGCAAATCCAGTATATTTGATGAGTTTTTGAAAATTGACCAGATTCGCCTAAAATTTGTTACTCGAGGGTTTTTGGGGTCGCTGAATACGAATCTGACGTCAGATCATAACATAATCACACTGAAAATGCAGTTTTTCCCACATGACTGTGAGAAAGTATAAATCTTATATATTTGACGTTCAAGACCACAATAGTCAAAGTATATCCATGATTTGATCCTTCTGCAACCAGGGTACCTCCACGTGGTGACGGTGGGCAACGGATTTATTCCGGCGAAATTCCTGGGTTAGATAACTTGACGCCGTCATGGCAGAGGGTAACAACCTTTTTACGATGCAGGGTCTCGGAAACCCAATATCGGCAACTGGTCAGGGTGGGAAAGCGGGTCCGCAGCCGTCGTCATCATGCAACCGCAGTTCTGTAGTAGTGGAAAACTTGGCTACTACAGAATCTAATGTTACAAGGAAACTTCGTCTGCGAAATTTGGCTTCAGGTGTAGCCAAAGAATTATATCATAACTGTGATAAGAGCAAAGATGTCTTTTGCTATGTGTGTAGCCTATATGAGGTACCAAATAACCGGAGAAATATAAATCAGAGTGTAAGAGAACTTTATTTACAATACTTCGGTTCTGAAATTGCGAACAAAGGATATAATTGGGTTCCTCAAAAAATATGTAGCTCTTGTCATTTAATGTTGCGAAGGTCTCAAAATGACAGAACAAAACTAAAGATGACAGTACCTTCAATATGGAAGAAACCTCTGACCCGTGAAGATTGCTATTTTTGTATGACAAATTTGCATTGAATAACCCAAAAAAAGTCGACATTCTGTTACGCTAACGTTTCGAGTTTAACGAAACCGATATACATGTCTATATCCGATAAGGTTAATGATCGAGACATGGATGCAAAGATCATCTCTGATGGAAATGTAATGGAAGTTGATGAAAGTTCGGATAAACAATGTGAGAGTAAAATTGGAAGTAAGTCTAATAGTGAAACTAACTCAAGTAATGATGAATATTGTCCAAAAGAGTTAGGAAACATAACACAAGAAAAAGTAAATGATTTTGTTCGAGATTTTTTTTTACCCAAGGACGAGGCAGAATATTTGGCGTCATGGTTGAAACACAATACTGCAGAAGCAAAAGCAGTTAAAGCCTCCTACTATCGAGAACGGAAAGTAGAATATCGATAATATTTTTTTCAAGATAAAGAGCATTCATTAGTCTATTGTCACGACGTTAATGGATTAATGAATAAACTTAAACTTGGGTGTTACAAGGATGATGAGTGGAGACTCTTTATCGACTCTTCTAAGGCAAGCTTGAAAGCAGTGTTGTTGCATAATACTAATGTATATGCCTGCATTCCTATAGCGCACTCGGTGAAGATGAAAGAAACTTACGCAACTCTCAAAATAGTTCTAGAAACAATTAAGTACACAGAACATGAGTGGCATTTGCGGGGATCTGAAAATCATTACTATATTATTGGGTCAACAATCTGGTTACACGAAATACCCGTGCTTCAGGTTGCAAAAAGGACATTTTTGCAACCTGGGTCTAAGAAAGTTATAAATCAACCACTAGTTGAGTCTTCAAAAGTCTTACTTCCACCTCTTCACCTCAAATTAGGTCTCATGAAACAATGGGTGAAATCTCTAGATAAAAAAGGTAAGTGCTACTTGTATCTAGAAGAAAATTTTGATGGACCTCAGATACGCAAGATGTTAAAAAACGAGACTTTTGTCACCAAAATGAAAAAAGATGAAAAAGCAGCATAGCTAAGTTTCAAGGATGTAGTAGAAAATTTTCTTAAAAATCACAAAAATCCAGATTAAGAACAAAGAGTTGCGAAAATGGCAGAAGACTATAGAAAACAAGGCTGCTTAATGAATCTAAAACTGCATTTTTTAGATTATTATGTAGACTACTTCCCAGAAAATTTAGGTGATTTTAGCGAGGAACAGGGAGAAAGATTCCATCAGGACATTAAAACAATTGAGCATCGATATCAAGGAAGGTGGGATGTGAACATGATAGCTGATTTCTGTTGAAATCTCAAACGAGATATTTCTGTGGAACAGAGGAAACCTAAAAAACAGCCATTGCGCAGATCTTTTGAAACTAAAAGAGTAAGATACCATAAAAAAAGGAGTAATTCTTCTGTTACAGTCGTATCTTTTTATAACCGAACTCTCCATAACGAACTTACTTGTGGTTAGAGGATGCGAAGGGCTACATGGGACTGCATTAGTGAGATTTACGACTGTGTGAGTGACGTAATCAAACCAGTCGCAGATATTAGGTTAAAAACCCTAAAAAGGCGAAATTCCTGGGTTAGATACGTATCTATAACGCCGGAATAAATCCGTTGCCCACCGTCACCACGTGGAGATACTCTGGTTGCAGAAGGATCAAGTCATGGATATACTTTGACTATTGTATGTCTTAAACGTCAAATATATAAGATTTGTACTTTCTCAGAGTCATGTAGAAAAAACTGCATTTTCAGTGTGATTATGTTATGATCTGACTTCAGATTCGTATTCAGCGACCCCAAAAACCCTCGAGTAACAAATTTTAGGCGAATCTGGTCAATTTTCAAAAACTCATCAAGTATACTGGATCTGCCATTTTGAATTTTGGAAAACTGACATCAGATTCGTACTCAGCGACCACAAAAACCCCCGAGTACCAAGTTTAAAGCAAATCGGATCAATTTGAAAAAACATACGCCATATTGGGTCTGCTATATTGGATCTGCCATTTTTTATTAAAAAATCTAGTCAATTGTTATGTAATTCAAGCTTTTGAATCTGAATCCACGGTCAGAATTTTGAAACTAGCTCGCTCTTTTTTATTACGGCTCAAAATGTACTAAAAAGGTATGTTTTTTAAGATTAGAAAAAAAAACACGAACCAACTTTTGAATTCTGACCTCGGATTCGAATTCAGAGACCCAAAATATGTAAGAATTGACTAGTCCGGTCCGCCCGACAAAAAATTTATTTTTTTTGTGGGGCTGTTATTAACAGATCCAGAATGGAATGCTCTTGAAATAATCATACTTATTTTGCAAATATTTTTTTTATTACAGAAGACATTAGTAGCGAAAAAAACGTAAAGTTATAAAAAATAATAGCTATTAGAAAACAGTTAAATACTCTTTACATGTATTAAAAGCTGATATATTATGTGGAATATTATCTAAATGATATTGAGAATAATCGTTTTTACATGATAGCAACATTACTAGATCCCCGCTTTAAAATATTAACTTTTTCTAACAGTGATTGTATTTCCCATGCGCGTGAAATGTTAACTGAAGGAGCAAATAAATATGTGTCTAATGATATTGCATCCACGAGATACATATAATATCACATTCACAAATAATTCACAATCAGATGTAAATGATGAACAGATTTCACTTTGGTCACCTTTGATACCAAAATTATGGCAACAAATAAAAATGTGTCTAATTCATCGACTACCGCTATAGAAGTGCAAAATTATTTGGGACTAAATTATGCACATCGTAAAGCTAATCCTTTGTTATTTTGATCTACAAACGCAATTCAATATCCTATTTTATCAAAATGCGCACGTGATTACTTGTGCATTATGGCTACGTCTGTTCCATCAGAAAGAGTATTTCCGAAAGCAGGAAATGTTATAAATAACAAGCGAAATAGACTAAAAGCTAAAATTGTAAATCAATAGTATATTGTACAACTAGTGGGAAAAGTGGTTGATTCTGAATGAGTGCGACCATCACACTCATTTGGGCTCGACTACTCTTCTTCCCACGAATTGTTCATACTATTTTTCCTAACAAGAGCGTGAAACAGGCCGCTTTTCGCGCTCGTTTTACAATTTCATTTCTCCACAGTTGGGCCTTCAAGAAATGGCTCCATTTCTCAACGCTAACGTCATCGATGCGAAATGGATCGTTTTGCTCACTCAAAACAAGCGCGAAAAGCGGCCCATTTCACACTCGCGTTAGGAAAAAAACTTTGTATTTAAATACCTTGTATTCCCTTGTTGGGTTTAAATATTTTAATAAAATATTTGTATTTTGAACTGTTACCTCTGTGTAATTCTTCATGATTCAATCTTTTATTTTAATTGAAGAAAAGCAGTGTGGTAATATTATACCTCGATCTCGAAAAATGTTCTCTGTAACTGGCGCTGTAATTTAAAAAGAGATATCATTTCTTTTTTGTAATTGTAAAATAATCACTTGAGTAATAATTTTTTAGAAATAAAAATACTACTGCTTAGGTTTTTTCGAGATTTTTGGAGATACAAAGATTACGTCTACCACTTGTTACTTCGGTTTTTTCGAGGTAAAGATACTACTGCTTAGGTTTTTTCGAGATTTTTCGAAATACAAAGATTACGTCTATCACTTGTTACTTAGATTTTTGTGAGGTATAATACTACCACTGTTTTTTTTTTCGAGGTAACAACATACACACTACTATGCGTGTACTTGGCGACTTTCTTTACCTTTTTTTTAAAAAAGGTAATTTTGTACAGATATCACGCTTTTTTGTAGTATTACGCATTGTATAAACTATATGTACAGAGTGTTATTTCGAGGTATTAATAATACGACATAATCTTTTTAATCATGAAACTTACAAACTAACGGAAAAAGATTCGTATCCTAAATGCTAATAATTTTTTTAATAATATTGAAAATATAAATAAAAATATATATAATATCTAAATAATAACATAATTAATGATATACAAGAGCTTTTGTCGCGCATATCGATTTTCAATAATGAATAGATATTGTAACAAATACGTTTTACGTTCATTCAAAAACAAATTATGTGTACACATAATAAAAATTGTATGAATTAAAATTATGTGTATACACATAATAAAAATGCGGAATTATTTTTGTCAGACATAATTTTAATTCATCCAATTTTTATTCTAGACATAATTTTAATTTGTCCAATTTTTATTGTCTAGACATAATTTTAATTCAACGATTTTTATTATGTCATGATATAATTTTAGTTCTGCCGCTAGGAAATTTTTAAGTCGATTCTTATGAATCAAGCTTGAATTCGATATCTAGGTATCCCAGGTTGCCGATAACGGGTTACAAATAATGCGCTCCATAGTTTTCGGTGTCCAGGTGTAATAATACGTTGAATTCGATGTCTAGGTGTCCCACGTTGCCGATAACGAGATCCACATAGTGCGTTCCGTAGTTTTCGGTGTCTACGTGTATTAATACCTCAAATTTGATATCTACGTGACCTACATTCGGATATAAAGTTATTAATACACCTAGTCACCAAAAACTACGGAACGCACTATGTGGATCCCGTCATCGGCAACCTGGGACACGTGGACATCGAATTTAAGGAATTAATACACGTAGACATCGAAAACTACGGAGCTCACTATCTAGACATCGTCATCGGCAACCTGGGACACCTAGAAATCGAATTCAAGGTATTAATACACGTAGACACCGAAAACTACCAAGCTCATTATCTAGACATCGTCATCGGCAACCTGGGACACCTAGACATTGCATTCAACGTACAATTACACCTGGACATCGAAAACTATGAAGCGCACTATCTGGATCCCGTCATCGGCAACCTGGGACACGTGGACATCGAATTCAAGGTATTAATACACATAGACACCGAAAACTACGGAGCGCACTATGTGGACCTCGTCATCGGCAACTTGGGACACCTAGACATCGAATTCAACGTACGATTACACCTGGACACCGAAAACTATAAAGCGCATTATCTGGACATCGTCATCGGCAACCTGGGACACCTAGACATTGCATTCAACGTACGATTACACCTGGACATCGAAAACTATGAAACGCACTATCTGGATCCCGTCATCGGCAACCTGGGACACGTGGACATCGAATTCAAGGTATTAATACACATAGACACCGAAAACTACGGAGCGCACTATGTGGACCTCGTCATCGGCAACTTGGGACACCTAGACATCGAATTCAACGTACGATTACACCTGGACACCGAAAACTATAAAGCGCACTATCTGGATCCCGTCATCGGCAACCTGGGACACGTGGACATCGAATTCAAGGTATTAATACACGTAGACACCGAAAACTACGGAGCGCACTATGTGGACCTCGTCATCGGCAACTTGGGACACCTAGACATCGAATTCAACGTACGATTACACCTGGACACCGAAAACTATGAAGCGCACTATCTGGATCCCGTCATCGGCAACCTGGGACACCTAGACATCGCATTCAACGTATTATTACACCTGGACACCGAAAACTACGGAGCTCACTATCTAGACATCGTCATCGGCAACCTGGGACACGTGGACATCGAATTTAAGATATTAATACATGTAAACACCGAAAACTACGGAGCGCACTATGTGGACCTCGTCATCGGCAACCTGGAACACGTAGACATCGAATTCAACGTATTATTACACCTGGACACCGAAAACTATGAAGCGCACTATCTGTATCTCGTCATCGGCAACCTGGGATACCTAAACATCGAATTCAAGCTTGATTCATAAGAATCAATATATATTATATATATACTTAATTTAACTAAATAGAAATCTTTCTTCTGACCGATAAGTTTATCGACCTTTAATAATTTACCTACTAGATCGTTCGAAATACGCGCGCGATATCGAAACTGGCGATACCTGCGCCGCCAGTGTCGAAAAAGTGAAAGGGACATTTTCTCTGATCACGTGATATGGCATGAGAGACGGTCGACGTGGAAGAAGAAGAAGAAGAAGTATCTTAAAAATAAATTTTCCCATTTGGACTTTGCGTCGCAATATCTCCGCTTGTAGGGCACGTAGCGGAATATTATGAGAGAAACCCCCCCCTAATTGGACCCCAAGCTATCGATCAAGCCTACTTAGAACTTGATCCGTTCACTCGTTATCGAGATCTCAACATCTCGGGTACTCGCAACCCGTCGCGTCGCGTAAAAGAGTCACGGTGCGGTCTCGCTCCGCGTGTACTTGGCGCGAGACACTACCGTGTCTCTTGATTATGCAAATATTAGATAACTAAATATATTACATAAGATATAATTAAATAATATGTTATTATAATATATAAGTTATGTTATTATATAAAGTTGTAATAACTGTAATAAAGAGATATTTATGTGTATATATATATATACATATACATATAATCTGTCATTCTTTTCAGATTCTTTTCTTTTCTTAGATTCTCTTCTCAGATTCTTTTCTTTCTCTACTATACATATACATATAATATACATATATACATACACACATTACTATCGTTGATTATATTATTTGTGTGAGCGGTCCAATAAATCAGGCACAATGTACCTAACACACTGGATTGCAAAAGAACAGAATACTTTATTGTAATTGGCTTCACTATGCACAATCGCGCATAGCTTACACTTGAACATGTGCCAAGCTAGCGAGCCTTGCGAAGACTGACTACACAGCGTAGAGGGAGATGGCACTGTAGACATGAAAAGGGGGAGAAAAGAAACAATACCGCATTTCGATGCCATCTCTGATCCTAAACTCTAAATACTAATGTTCGCATTCGATGATTCGCTTCTAACAAATTGATTTGTTAATTTTATTTTTTACCAATAGGCAATGATAAAAAAAATAACTTTTATTTTGATTCTTTATATTATACTTCTTACTCTTCGTGAAAGTTTTAAATTATGAATTATAAATTATAATTTATAAAATATTAAAATTAATATTAAAATAATTGTCGCTTTATATGAACGTTTTGATTCGAAGGAAATAAAACTTGTAGTAAAGTTGTTCGAAATCGAACGATCTAATCGAAAGCATAAAAGGGCTTCTCTCGGAAACGCGCTCAGATTCCTCGAAAATTACATGAAATTCATTTTAAATATATTCGAGCTAAATTCGGCTAAATATGTTTGAGTATCCGAGAATCGTCGACGCGTTTCCGAGAAGTTTCGAAAGGCACGAAAACCGTGTCACGCCTCTTCCGCGTGTACCGCTTATCTCCCTTTGTCTCAGGGACCTCGGAACGAGAGGTAAACACCCGGGACAAATAGAGAGACGTAGTCGAAAACAGCTAGTCGGTCGTCGGCCCCGAGAATATCTGAACAATTAAAACTCCAAATTGCTGACGTTTCGGGCTGTCAACGGCTGATTGGCCCCGCGCATTTTTTGGAGCGCAAACGGGGGTTCAGAGTGCGAGCCGATAAAGCTCTGGTCCTCCGCGCGCCGCTTCGCACTTGCTTTTAAGTCTCGCGACTGATAAAATATAGAACAATTTAGATAGCTCACGAAATATAAAGGCTTTCGCGGCTCGCATCTAGTCTACGCATTTTCGCGCAATTCTCTTATTTGCGGACTCGAGGGTTGCACTGTTTGCCCCGTGGCTCGCGGACTCGATCTAAATCAAAACATTGTAAATAATTTGTGTAAAGACTTTGTAAATATATACTTTAATTCTTTGACAGTAATTCCGCCTAAACTCTTTCTCGCTTTCTTGCTGAGATCCCTGTCGCGCTCGCGCACAAAAGTACTCATAAAGTTTCGAACACATTTAATTCAGGTTCGAGTATACTTGGAAGTAACACTTTTGTTTTTTAAGGTATTTATAAAGGGTTCGAAACTACGCCAACAGATTCGAACCTACTTTTAAGATACTTTAATCCCATTCCTACCCATGGGTATTACAACTAACGTACAATTGGAGAGATTGGCGAAACATATGCGCGTACCATTCTTCAAAGGTGTTTTCTTGCGTGACTCGTTACCGATCGGTGATGGTATACGTCGAAACAAGGGGATTGTCTCTGGTTACCGATCGGTGTTGGTATACGTCAAAATGAGGAGATTGTCTCGATTGCGCACATTCACAATTGGACACAACAATGTTTCCCAATCAGACATTCTCGATTGGACACAGTCTCGATTGGACATAGTCCTTATCGGACACAATCTCATTCGGACACAGACTCGATCGGACACAGTCGCTATCGGACACATTTAGTTACATTCGGACACAGTCGCGTTCGGACACAGTGCCAATCGGGCACAGTCTCGTTCGGACACAGTCCCGATCGGACACAGTCCCGAATAAGTTTTTACTTACCACGTGAAGCGAGATCTATTCATACCCCCATGTGCAGTAGAGCGAAACAAGTCGCAAACTAGTAGGATTTCAAATATTTTCGTTATGGGGTCCCTGTGTCCGAACGGGACTGTGTCCGATCGGCACTGTGTTCGAACGGGACTGTGTTCAAACGGAACTGTGTTCGAACGGGACTGTGTTCGAACGGGACTGTGTTCGAACAGGACTGTGTTCGATCGGCACTGTGTCCGAACGGGACTGTGTTTGAACGGGACTGTGTCCGATCAAGACTGTGTCCAATCGGGAATGTGTCCGATCAAAGAATATTGTCGTTTCGGATTGGTAATGTGCGCAATCGGGACTTACTCAAAACGAAAGCGGTATTGTAAATTTGGACGTTGCAGCGAGTCCCGGTACTCATTGGGTAGCGTACGCAGAAGGGAAACCGCGTGATGTATTTCAATAATTTCGGTAATCTTCGACCGCCGAATAAATTAATGTGATATTTAATGTGATAAGATTGAGTACAATCGTACACCCGTTCAACGTTACAATCAGGGCATCTGGACATTAGCCTGCTGTTTCTTCGGACGATCGATGATTAATTGAAAGCCTGACGGTGCGCCGTGGAGACTCAGTATTCATTAAACGGTTTTCCCAACATGTTTTTGACGTTCACGTTGACCGAAAAGAGCATCCTCGCGGTACATTATTTTTCTGCCGTGGATTTGAGCGACAGTGACTACGAACTTGGTCTAACAAATTTTGAGATTTATCATACAACATCGAACGTGAATTCCTCGAATAATAAATTTTATTTGGACGGATAATACGGAAATTATAATTCCCGAAGAATCGTACAAATTACAAGCCATACATGAGATTTTGAAACGTTAAATTTTACGGAAACGTCCATGACGCATAGTTCGTTTCAGCGATCACGATAATCTTACATCAGTCGCGGATGTCGCGCGAGAGGAGACCGTTCATGCAAACTGTGACAAGGATGAGGACAAGGCTGTAAAATACCCGATAGCGCTCCATGCTAATTACAATACGATAAAGAGCGAGATTAAGTTCGCTTTCAGAGTGAACTTTAACGAACTCGAAAATATTTGATCGCTGCTGAGATTTTCGTCAAAGCGTATATTACAGCCGGGACAGTGGCACGAATCGAACATACCATTAATATCATCAAAGTAAACATTATTCGCTTGGAGTGTAACGCGAGACCGCACAACAACGACAAACGCGTTCATACGATACATGAATTTCCTTTGATACATGAAAATCCTCTGAGCGTATCACCAGGATATAAGATATTGGAAACGCTGACACAGATTATTTACCTACCAGTCATCGCGCGGTGAGTTACAGATCTAACGCGTTCTGGATCAAGCCGGACAATTGCTTGATTTTTGAGAAGATGAAATCACCATCAGGTTGCACGTATGACGGCGACAGCTATAATGCGCGCAAGTGCGACATATGAGACAATTGAATGACTCGGAGCACACGAGAGATAATAATGTCCTTACGGCAGCGATCGATGATATCATCCGATTATCGTCATCACCATTATCATCACGTTGCAATTGCACACTGTGCTATTAGACCCAAAATTGCGCACATTTCAATTACAGTTCAATTGCACACAGTTCAATTGCGCACAGTTCAATTGCGCACAGTTCGTTTGCGCATAATTTCTTTGTCAATCATTAAATTACGCGGAACGAAGTCTAAAGTAAGTGCACCAGTGAATGAACAATTAAGCGCACGGTTATTTTGGGAAAGGTTTTCTTTGTACTGGATGGTTATGGACTGACAAACCCAATTTTATTTGACATATTATATTCTAAATATTTAGATTAGCTCGTTAAAACGTATTATTCGAACAGAAATATATATAAAAAAACTTATTAAAAGTGAAAATAGCAGTTCCCCCAGTAATTGAACACTCGGACTCAATCAATGAACAGCCTCTGCACCAGTTATTGAACAGACCATTCCAGTGAATGAACACTTTATTAATACAAGGAGTTTATCGCGCGTCTTGTCTCTCAATGTACTCGTGTTTAAAAAAAATCCGGGTCTCTTCGGGGAATGCAAGAGCCGCAAGCCAAGTTCTGCTTAGAATTTAGTGTCTCTCAGAAGGCAAAACGCTAAATACTCTGTATACTAATATGAATAAAGTAAACGTAGCAATAATTGTTCAATCCTTTTAATAATCCACAAACATATAGAAAAGAAGTTTTTCAGGTTATGGGCCCAGGTCCATCTGTACTGCGCTGAGTTGTCTAGTGTAAAAGGGGAGACAACGTGAAAGACTATTCGCGATATACCGGGCACGGAGCGCGACAGCTATTGTGGGCCAAACGCGTGTACGAGTTTCGAGTGACGGTGCATGAACTTGTACATGTCGGGAGACATCTCAGCCAGGCATGTTACGAAATTTGAAAATTGAGTAATTTCCAAGCATGGAAATTCTAATGGAATTGGCGATTTGACAAGCTCAGCGCAGAGGGCAGCACCGAAATTGAAGACGTGTCATAATGTTTACGTTTAATGAGTGGAAAGGTTTGGAGAATTGTTTAACATGCCGGGAATGTGTGTGGCATATGGATGTAAAAATAAGGGAGGGCATCGGTTTCCGAGAGACAAGATGATAAAAAAACGGCGGATTACTGCTATAAAACGCGAGGATTTATACAAGTCCGAATATAAATTCGCGACTGTGCACAAACCACTTTAGACCTGAGGATTATATTACCACCGGCTTTGAAAGTAGTGAGTTTACAATAAAATTAATAAACATATAATGAAATATATGTTTAGTCGCGAATTTGTATTTGGACATAAATTCTCGCGTTTTATATTGAGTGTTGGAAGTGTCATGTTTTAAAGGGCACTTTAAAGTAAGTGCAAAGAAAAACGCGGGAAAAGCGAGTCAAAAGAAAAAGATTCGTATGACTGTGCATTTGTCGGCGAAAGAAACGCGAGGGCAAAATTCTGATAACTTTGGCGCTTTAATTTTACGATGGTTTCTGGTAGTACTTTTAGCGCTAAACTAAAAATTATATAAGTCTTATAGGACTAACCGCTCTAATTTTCGAGATATACATAAAGTTGGTAAAACTTTAGATTAAAGTTGTCGCGATTAAAGTCACGCGTGGAAAGTGTATGCATGGAGGCAGTAAGTTCCGCTCCCTGCGAGGGGCTCCATACATAGTGTATCTTTAAAGTACATGCGTCAGCTTTCCACGCGTGAAAAATTGTAAACCCATGTGGCGCCTTGTTTCATATTGACAACATATATCAAGGTCATTGAAATCGGTGAGATCGCCCTTAATCTAAAGTTTTACCAACTTTAACACTGTATATCTCGAAAACCAGAACGGTTAACCCTATAAGACCTATATAATTTTTTGTTTAGCGTTAAAAGTATTGCCAGAAACCATCGTCAAATTAAGGCGCCAAAGTTATCGGAATCTAACCAACGCGAGTGTTGATAATAAAAGAGGTAAATGCTCAAAGTCAACGTGTGAGTCAGTGAGGGAGCTAAAAAGGGCCTATCAAAAGGAGATATAGCTTACCGATAGTGGAGCATCTGCTCATATGACATTTCGGCGCAAGTGGCTTTTGGAGTACCGTGCAGATCCGCGCAGCGGGACCGTAGTACTTGGCGACAACAAAGAGTGCGACGTTGCCGGCACAAGGAAAGTGAACATAAAAAAACTTGTTAACGGCGCGTGGGAAAAATCGTGCATAGAGAATGTTCTGTACGTACCGAAGCTAAAGAAAAACTTGTTTTTGGTCGAAACGTGCATGGAAAAAGGATATAAAGTTAGAGAGAGACGGTGCGTGCGGTGGTTGCGTCTGGAATAAAGGAACAAGATTTACCGAATGCTGTTTAAAGTGAAGCTGCCAAGGAAAGCCGAAGAAGCGAATGTTTCCGCAACGAATTACGTGTGTAACACGAATGTCTGGGACACATTGAAAAGCGTGCAATACGCGAACTGGTCAAAAAGGGGCTAGTAAAAGGAGTGTAAATGATAGAAAAAAAAGATTTCTTCTGCGAGGCATGCCAACTCGATAAATCTCATCGTCTACCCTTCAAATAACGCGTCGAGAGAGCGACGACGGAGCCAGATAAGAAAATACACACAGATGTGTGCGGACCAATGTCCGTCGATTCACTAAATAATGCGCGCTATTTTTTAACGTTTAAAAACGACTCGTCCGGTTTTTGACACGTATATTTTATCAAGCATAAATTGGAGGTGTACGAAAATTTTAAAGAGTACGCGCAGCTCATTAAAAATGGAAAATCGATAAAAGTTCTTCGATTAGATAACGGACACAAATTCTGTAACGAGAAGATGAGCAAATATCTAATCGAAAAAAGTATCAAGAAAAAGAATACCGCTCCGTACACTCCGGAGCAAAACGGAAAGGCAGAAAGGGATAATAGAACCATTGTAGAAAATGCGCGATCAATGCTACTCTTGAAAAATCTACCGACTTTTCTGTGGGCCAAGACAATCAATACGGCAGTTTACGTATTAAATCGAACAACATCCTTGGCGAATTCGGCTACGCCTTACGTGTTGTGGGTCGGCAGAAAACCAAATCTGGTATTTTCAGGTCTCAAACATATGTCCATGTGGGGGACTTCCGTTTCCGGTGCGATAGAGTGTGTCACGTAGCGGTTAGACGAGTGCTTTCGGCAGTGTGTGAAAGAGTTAAGAGTGATCTGGTGGAGGTGTGCGTGTGAGAGGGAGAAAGTGGAGGAGCGATTGTGTGTGAGAAAGTGGAAGTTGCGAAAGAAAAGGATTAAGGAGAAAAGAGTGTGGAAAAGCGTGCGTGAAAGCGGGTCGAGCAGGGAGTAGGCGAAACGCTAAGAGGGGAGAGCGTCGAGCAAAGAGCGGCCGCGGGCGAGTGAGTATAGGCGGCGCGCAGGCCGGTGAGGAAGTTAGGGCATAGAATATAAGAAGAGAGCCGGCCAGGGACAATGATCGGTGCTGCGGTGGATCGCTCTCAGTTGTACGCATTCAGTTGTTCGCATTGTTTGGACCTGTTCTGAGTTTTTGTAAGAGCTGTGCCAACGAAGAGTGACGCTGAGACTGCTGGGAGGACGTGCGACGGGACGGCGCGGTGCCCCCCGAGAAGTCAGTGCCTGGACACCCCTCCAAATCGGAGGGTAGGACAAACACGACGAAGCAGACACTTAAGCGACAAGCTGACGACGAGCCTATTGATAAAGTTGGCTCTGATAAACTTTCCCGCATTGAGTCAAATTACACAAGGTAAGTTCAATTCCATAAACCGTTTCCAATGACTTGCTGATTCGGGTAGTGTGCTTGAGAGAGATGAGGAGGATACTATCGTTCAATCTAAAAATAATAAGAAGCATGTGAGTAAAGATAACAATTCAAATTCAATAAATTGCGATGCGGCATTGATAGCAAAAGTGGACAGACCTAATACGAACAGAAAACCGCCTCCAATATATCTAGCTTCCAAAATTATCAATTACGCGGATTTCTCAAATCAACTCAAACAAAGCGTGGGTAAGAATTTTTATCTTAAGTACCTTGGAAACCAAATTAAGATCCAGTTCTCTAATCTTGAAGATTACACTGGTTTCAAAAAATTTGCAATAGACCAGCAATACGCGTTTCACACTTACTCTTTACCTGAGGATAAGTTATTAACAGTCACATTGAATAGACTGCCGAACATTCCGAATTTAACGATCTTGAATGAGCTGGAAAAACTTGGAATTAAGATTAATTCATGTTCTCAAATTAATAATGAAAGTAGTATATATGCTACTTACATGATAAACTTGAGCTCTCACACAATTAAAAAAGATCCGTTATCTATTTTATTCTAAAATTTACTAGGACAAATTTATAAACCGAAAATCTGTTCTACAATGCTATCGATGCCAAGCGTTTGGACACACGTCAACTAATTGCTATAAAAAGCCTAAATGTGTCAATGCGCGGAAAATCACCTTACGTCCAACTGCTCAAAAGATTTAAATACTCCAGCAAAAGGCTGCAACTGCTCGGGGGAACATCCCGCGAGCTACACAAAATGCCCGTCATATTTAAAATTTTTTGAAAAACGGAC
Organism: Temnothorax ravouxi; assembly: GCA_030770255.1. Lineage (NCBI taxonomy): Eukaryota > Metazoa > Arthropoda > Insecta > Hymenoptera > Formicidae > Temnothorax > Temnothorax ravouxi. The sequence goes on from JASTWP010000400.1 coordinate 81,750, forward strand.
GATTGCCGCTCGCCCATCGGGTCTTGCTTATGACTTGCTTGAGATCAATAAAAAAATCCATGCTAAAGCTAACGAATTTTCAACTACTTGATAGAAATCTCCAAATGTAAATTCAAACGGACATAGTTACTTTACTGATAGCTCGGCTGCCCCAGCGGATAAACGAGTCTGTTATTCTCCTCCGAAAACATATGCTGAGGCACTAAAAAATGCTAACGATCAAAATAATAACATAAGTGACTTTGCGTTCTCTGGCGACTGACAGACTTTAACAGTCTGATATTTGAAATCAAAAAGCTGAGTCAGCTGGTAAATATTAAGTCAATGTTTAACGCTATCCGAGAGCTAAATAGAAAACTTGAAAATTGCACGGATGGCCTTAGCAAATTACAAGCGTTTGTTGAGGCAGCTGAGCTCATAAAATAAAAATGGCTCCTTCCATTTTTTCACTGCGGATTTGCTTGTGGAACGCCACTAGCATAAACAATAGAAATATAGACCTGAATTATTCTATGGTCACAAACAGTATTGATATTGCATTAGTTACCGAAACGTGGCTGCATCCTAGCACCAGATTACACTTTACTGGCTTCGATGTTATACGCTCTGATGCACCACGAGTTAAGGCGGGAGGCTTTGCAATTATCATCAGCAAGGCCTTGCGCTATCATACCCTTTCCATCCCGGATATTGACGGATGTGAGATTTTGCTGATTAAACTGCTTTCGGGCTTGAATTTAATTCTTGGTGTTACTTACATATCTCCTCTAAAACTAGTTTTGATTTTGATAAATATGACGTAATCTTTAAAAATTTGTCGTATGATAAAATATTAATTGGTGGCGACTTTAATGCCAAACATCGCAGCTGGAACAACTTCAGCAATGATAGCAGAGGCATCAAGCTGCTTCATTACACAAATAAAAATAACTTAAACATATTGCACAGCTCAACTTGCATAAATGCCTCGAAAACGCCCTTCCAACATAGACTTATTTTTAGCAAAGAATCTGAATCACGACTATACTTGTTTAACGGCAAATGAGCTATCCTTTAATCATCTCCCGGTATTATTAAACATAGAAAAATCACAGGGATTTTAGGTCTGCCACGGACAAGTGGAAAATAAGACATAACCTGCGCACACAGGAACAGATAGATTCCTGTATATCTGACTTACAGCAGTTTTTCTGTGGGGCCTCAAGGAAAGCCACCAGAATACTCGATTTTAATCTAAGTCATATAACGTCTGACTCAGTAGCAGCCTCAGAAATTGATAAGCTTATTAAACTCCGAAATTATTTCCGAAGGAAATTTCAACAATCTGGGTCCGATAAACATAAACATTATTGTAATACTCTTAATAATCTTATTCAAATTAAATTAACTGAAGCAAAAAACAAAAAGTGGTCTGAGCGGTTAAAAAAGGTTAAAATTAACGATAACAGCTTGTGGGGGTTCTGGAGGTCCCTTCAGAGAAACAAAACTCCGGCGCCGCCGTTTCATGTTGGCAATGACATATTTGCCTATAATCCTAAAGATAAGGCTGAGTTAGTGGCACAAAATTTCCAAAAAATCTATCAGGAAGCAGATAGTCTTGTGTCCCCGCTCGAACGTGGTAGACGAATTTGTTGAATCATTAGATAGTGCGACTCCACAATGCGACTTAAAATTTATCACCCCTCAATTGATTTCTAACATCATTAAATCCTTTTCGAATAACAAAGCCCCTGGCTCAGATAAGATAACCACAACAATGCTAAAAAATTTGATCGTATAAAGTCGTGATTCATACTACGTTTACGCGGCGAGGCTATGCGTTTACGCGATGTAGTAACTTACATAATTTTCTACCGTTTACGCGTGCGTAGTATTCTGCGATAATTTTTGAGAGCAGTTTACGCGTGCGTAGTATTCTGCGATACTTTTTGAGAGCCGTTTACGCATTTGCGAAGTATTAGGTTCCTCTCCGGTCCGTAATACGATTTAGAGGTTATCAGTTCAAATTCTACATTATAATTAATGTAAATATTTCAGCCGCAATAAATGTCAAGTTATAAAAATATTTAATGTGGTAACCAGCACTCTAACCTCAATGTATAGTACATAACATGCGTAATATAATGACAGTTACGGTAGTGGGGTACATTGCTACTTATTATTTTTATAAATCATATCATATTATTGTTCATATAATGTAACTAACCTGCAATTGTCATCTGCTTTTTATCGACACTCGTATTAATGATACTTCCAAGTGACACTGATAAAAGGTAACTTTGAAAGCGGGGTTTGTTGTACGGCACTCTCTTGCACTCTTGCACTGTCTTGCACTCAATCAAATTTGCCGTTTACGCGAGGTATTAGCAAGGAAAGTATTAACTAATTTGAGTAAGTTATTGCTATTATCGTACTTTAAGTCACGGCTAGACACCCCTGTTTACGCGGAGTGAATTATCGTAAGTTATGATAATTTAGGTGAATTATCGTAAGTTACTACATCGCGTAAACGCATAGCCTCGCCGCGTAAACGTAGTATCAGATATACTACATAATTTTAAACTCATTCCGGTTATTAAATATTTTCCCTCATGTTGGAAAACCGCCAAAGTACTTGCCTTTCCAAAGTCGGGCAAGGCGCATTCTTCACCTGCGAATTATAGACCTATAAGTCTTTTAAGCTCATTAAGCAAAATATTCGAGAGAGTTATATTAACGCAAATTGATGCTTTTTTGACAGAAAATAAAATTATAATTAACGAACAGTTTGGTTTTAGATCACGTCATTCTACTATTCAACAATTGTTAAGAGTCACTGAAACTTTTGCAATAGAGATAAATAAAAAACGTAGTTCGGTTATGGTATTATTAGACCTACAAAAGGCTTTCGATTCCGTCTGGCACGGGGCTTTGCTGTATAAACTAAATTATATATAAATATATAATCAAAATATTACGTTCATAAATATATTTAAAAGACCGCAAATTTTTTGTTAACTTTGAGGGTAAATCCTCATCCATCTATGAGGCAATCTCCGGAGTTCCTCAAGGCTCAATACTTGGACCAATTTTTTTAAATATATTTATTAATGATATACCAAGGGACTCTAAAACGGAGCTTGCGGTCTATGCTGACGACACCGCCGTATACACATCCTCCTGGAGTCCGGCGTTGCTTGTGCATAGACAGCAAAAGCATGTTGATGCTATCGTGCAATACTTCCGAGATTGGAAGATGACTATCAGCAGTGATAAAACTGAGCCAATTATCATTACACGTAGAAGATTCTCAAAACCTCCAAACATAATAATGTCTAATTTTAGAGTCCCTTGGGCTAGCAAAGTCAAATACCTTGACGTCTATATAGATGATAGTTTAAAATGGAGGCCGGCAATCGATGACAGAATTAACTAAGTCTCGGGGTGCCCTTAGGAAACTGTATCCTCTCATAAATGGTAAAAGCGATCTAAAATTGGACTACAAGATTTTACTCTATAAGACTTGTGCCAGAACGGTGTTGTTATACGGAGCTCAGGTCTGGGCAGCGACTCACGAATCTCACATCAAGCGAGTGCAAATTGTGCAAAACAAATTCCTTCGCATTATTCTCAACCTTTCAAGAGTACGTACCACGGAGTTACATATCCAAGCACAGATGGAATATATAAATGAGGTTATACATGACATGATTCTCAAGGTCTATAATCTTGAACATAAAAATCCGCTTATAAGCAACACTGGAAATTATAATACGAATAAGATTCCCATGGCCATCAAATGTAAATTGCCAAAGCATTTTCTAGATTCGGTGTAGAAACACATACAGTCCTTACCCTCTTTTCTCCTCCTTTTTCCATATAATTAATTAGTTAGCACAAGTATCATGGGTTTTTTTTACAAATTTTTCCCTAACAATTGTATTCGGAAACAAAACGGTTTTTTCATAACATTTACCTATGTACAATCACTAATCTTTCATGTTTTATGCAAGTAAAAGGTTGAACCTAGGTACTGCAGACTGAAAATAAAAGAATCCTATAAAAAAAACGGGACAATGATCAGGAGAATAGGATATGATAAGAGGGCAGAGAGAACGAGGAGTGGGAGCGTCAGCAGTCGGGAGCGGGAAAGGAGAGGACGCAAAGAAAAAAAGAGAAAAGGCAGAAATTCAAGGGAAAGGGGGGGAGAAGGAAGATAGAGATAGCAAGAAGCCTCTCGTGATTCTAAACTGGGGGGAAAAGAAGAAAAGCGAATGGAGGGAAGACATGAGGAAATGGAGGAAAAAAGTGAAGGAGGTGAGGAATGATTTGAGGGAGGTGAAAGGGTGGAGGTGAGACAGATGATGGAACAGATGATGGAGGAGATGAAGGAGGGGCTCAGGGAACAGGGGAGGTTGATGAGGGGGAAGGTGGAGGAGTTGAGAAGAGAGTGCAGGAAGCGAGAGGAGAAATGGAATGAAAAGAAGGAGAAGTTGGTGAGCTGCATAAAAAAGCTGGAAAGGAGAGTTGGAGATAAAGAACTGGGGTAAAATGGGAGGTAGAATAGTGGGGGAAGGAGAAGGAGGCAGGGTGGGGGACAAGATAACGAAGAGGAAGATGGAAAAAAAGAAGCGTGAAGAAAGAAGGAAAAATGTGTTGATTAAAGGATTAGAGGTTAAAAAAGAAAGGAAAAGAGAGGCGGTGAAGGAAGTGCTAAACGTTATGGGGGTAAGAGGAAATATAAAGAAGGTCAGGAGAGTGGGGGGGACAGAGAGAAGGACAGAGAGATGGTAGTGGTAAGGATGAAGAGTGAAGAGCAGAAAGGAGAAATCATGAAAAGAAGGAGAGAGCTGAAAGAAAGGAAGGAAAGGATTATGGAGGACTGGACAGTGGACGTGGAAAAAGAGAAAAATAAGGTTAGAGAAAATCGCGAGAAAGGAAGAGAGAAAAGGAAGAAGGGTGAGAATAGGATATGAAAAGCTATGGATAGATGAGCAATGCTGGAAATGGGATGAAGAAGAGGAGGTTTTGAGGGATGGGAGGGAAGATCAAAGAAAAGAGGAGGAAAGGAGAGAGAAAAAAGGGAGAACAGAATAGTTCTGACACGATGCTCGAAATGCCCCGGGAGGAAAATCAGCCGGAGGAGGATGTGTTCGCCGTCGATGGTAAGCAGGGCAATCGGAGGAAGCCCAAGTCCGCTAACAATACTAGACACAAGCAGATGGAAGGAGGAGAAAAAAGAGGGAGAAAGGGGAGGGAGAGAGAAGGAGAGAGTGGAGCGTGGCCTTTTAATTCGTGGCCGGGATAGAGAACAAAGATAAGTAGTTTTGGACAGGGCTGAAGAAATGGGATGTGATGGTGCTGCTGGAAACATGGCTGGATAATAGAGGGTGGAAGAGAGTTAAGGAGAGACTGCCGGGAGGATACGAGTGGGGAATGCAGACGGCGAAGAGAGAGAATAAGAAGGGAAGAGCGATGGGGGGAATGATTGTGGGTATAAGGATGGAGTTAGTGGAGAATGAGGAAAGGATTGTGGGGACGAGAGAGGAAATCATGACGGCAAGGTAAGAGTGGGGGAGAAGAGATGGAGGATTGTGAGAGTATACGCAGGAGAGGGCGTGGAGAAGATGCTAAGAGGGCTGAAGAGGTGGATGGAAGACAGAGAGGCAGGAGTTAGAGTGTTGATTGGGGGAGACTTCAACGCAAGGACAGAAGAGAAGGGGGGAGCTGGTAGGCAAGGAAGGGGAGGAAGGAGGAGAGAGACGGTCAAAGGATCATAAATAGGGAGGGTAGACTGATGATGGATGTCATGGAAAAAGAGGGTGGTGCATTTTCAACGGAAACACAAGGGGAGATGAAAAGGGAGAGTTTACATATACAGGGGGAAGGGGGTGCACAGTGATTGATTATGTAATAGAGGAGAGAGAGGTAAAAGATAGAGTTGTTGTGAGGCGGAAGTCGCCGTGACCTAATTGCGACACCTAGCTGTCAGCGCGCAGCCCGAATATTGCCAAACTCTCCTGAGGTGGCATTCCGGATGTCGCAAACGGCTTCCAGGTCGCGCACCCGGCAAAAGCGCTGACAGCTAAGTCAGCATCGCGGAAGTAATACGCGAGAGATAAAAAACCCGCTCTTTCGAGAAGCGGCGGGCAGTCACCACCGAGAGCACGTAGCGTGGTATTCTGTGTATCGTATCTTTGACCCGCAAGTCAGGGTTGTGTAAAAAGTGTACCAAGTGTAATCAGAAACCAGCCGTTTATTAAACGCCACTGTTACAACCAATCTGGTCAGAGTGTTTCTTTCTCCCGCGGATCCGAACAAACTCGGTGCCGGCCCTGAGCTCCCATTCAAGGCGCGGCACAACAGAGTGGAAGGGATGAAAATAAGGAACAGGGTGGACTCTGATCACCAGCCGGTAGAGGTATGGTTAAAAGAGGAGCGAGTAAGAGAGAAAGGGGGCAAAAGAGGAGAAAAAACTTGGAGAGGTGTATGGAGTGAAGAAGGGAGAACTAGGTTCAGGCAGAAGCTGGGAGGGGTAGAGTTGGAAGAGAAGGGGTTGGAAAAGGAGTGGGAGATGGAGAGGAGGATAAAGGGGGCAATGAAAGAGACGGAGGAGGAATTAAATAAGAAGGAAAAGAGAAAAGTGGGCTGGTGCAATGAGGAGTGTCTGGAGAAGAAAAGGGAGGCAAGAAGAAAACTAAGGAGGTGGAGAAGGATAGGAGGGGAGGGAAAGGAGTATAAAAAGAGGAAGCAAGAGTTTAGGAAAATGTGCAAAAGGAAAAACAAGGAAGAAAATGAAAGGTGGGAAAAAAGGGCGGCGGAGGTGAGAAGTAAAGTGTGGGAATTAGTTAATAGGGAGAGGAAAAAGAGGAGAAAAGTGACGGAAGGGATAGAGATGGCGGAGTGGAAGGAGCATTTTATGAGGTTACTTGGAGGGTAGAGGGAAAGGTTGTCAAGGAAGGGAGAGAAAGGAGGGGGAGGGAGAAGGAAATGAGGAGGAAATAAGTATGGAAAAAATGAAAAAGGTCTTAAAGAAAATAAAGGATGGAAAAGCGGCGGGGGTAGACGGTATTCCGAGCGAGGTGTGGAAACACGGGGGAGAAGAGTTGGTGGGGTGGGTGAGAGGGTTTTGTAACAAAGTATGGAGGGGAGGAGGGTGGCCGGAGAGCTGAAAGGAGGGGGTGATTGTGCTCATAGTAAAGAAGAGAGCAGAAGACTATAGGGGAGTTACTTTGCTCTCCACCTTATACAAGGTGACGGTGTTAACAGAGAGACTGAGGGAGGAAGTGAAGCACAAGAGGATTATCCCGCCAAATTAAATGGGATTTAGGAAGGAGATGGGGACGGTGGACAACATTTATGTGCTTAATTACCTAGTGAATAGACAACTAGGAAGGAAGGGAAGAAAGGTGGTGGCGTTGTTTGTGGACCTAAAGGCGGCATTTGACTCGGTAGACAGGGAGGTGTTGATGGAGGCGCTGAGGGAAAGGGGGGTTAGGGAGGGTCTGGTTGAGAGGATAGAGGAAGTACTGAAAGAGACAAAAAGTAGGATCAGGGAAGGAAAGGAGCTGGGGGAGAGTTTTTGGACAGCAAGAGGGGTAAGGCAGGGTGTCCGCTGAGCCCGCTGCTTTTTATTATATTGTTGGCTGACTTGGAGGAGATGAAGAAGGCAAGAGACGCACGTGAAAGAAAGAGTTAGGAAGGCGGCGGTGGTAATGGGGCAAGTGTGGGGGATAGGGAAAAGGAGGTTTGGGAATGACTGGGGGAGAAGGCTTTGGCTATTTGATAAGCTGGTTTGGACAGTATTGGGGTACGGGGTGGAAATATGGAGATGGGAAGAGAGAGAGAGAGAGAAAAGATGGAGAGGCTTGAAGAAAAATATTTGAGATGGGTGTTGGGAGGAGACAGGAGGACGCCGTGGTACTTGGTAAAAGAGGAGTTGCAGAGAGAAAAATTAAGAGGCAGGGCGGGCAGGAGGGCTTGGAAGTTCGAAAAGAGGCCAGAGAAGGGAGGAGGAAGCAAGCTGGCAAGAATGTGCTGGGAGGAGGTGAAGGAAAGAACAGGGAGGAGAAGGGGAATCTCGAATTGGAAAAAGAGTAGGATGAATTTTATGAGCGAAAGAGGCTTGTGGGAAGAGAGAGAGGTGGAGAGAGGGGGGAGGAAGAGACAAGAATGGAGGAGATGATGAGGTGGGAAAGGGAGGTGCAAAGAATAGAGAGATGGGAGAGAATAAAAGAGTCAAGGTACAACAAATAGTATAAGGAAATAAAAGATAAATGGATACCGGAATACCTAAAAAAAAGGGTGGGAGATAAGTAGGTGAAATAGGATTACAAGATTTAGGCTGAGGAACGAAATGAAGAAGGGAAAACATTGGGAGGAGGAGGAGAAAAGGACTTGCAGACTGTGCGAGGGAGAGGAGAAGACGTGGGAGCATACGTGGGAGCGTTGTAGGAAATGGGATAAAGGAGGGGGGAGTTGGCAGGAAGCGAGAAGATGGGTGCTGGGGGTGAAGGGAGAGGGGGAATGGTAAATGAGGGAGATCGAGAAAGATAGGAATAGAAAGGGGTACTTTAAGGGGTTGGAGGGAGGGGAGGAATGAGGTGTGATTGAGGTGAAAATAAAAGAGTGAGTGGAAAGCCGAAGAGAGGGGACTAGAGGTAGTTCTAACAGGTTTTTATTGAAGCAAGAGGAAACAGAAGTCCCTTGCGGAGGGGGGATGTGTGTGTGTGCGGCGGGTGTGGGTGTGGGCGGATGCAAAGGCAGAAGTTTACATCCACATTACTAGGTTAAGTAGGTTAAGATAGTATAATACTAATTTCATGTATCTGATTCGTTGCAGCATTGACATTGAGATTGGATTCCTGGCTTAATGAGATTTCCGCGTTCATATTGGGAAGATCCGAACCGTTTGATCTTTCCGTGCACAGTTTCTACACTTTAAATAAGGAATTGTCGCAGTCGTCACGTCCGTGGAATGTTTGTATGAGTGTATCTGTTGCATCTGGTCCTAAAATTTGCTCTATAACTCTCTTCATTATCGCGTATTTGTTGGGAACCGGAACATCCTTCGATGTTTTATTTCGTGTGATTTTGTTTCTTTCTGAGATGCATTTTGCGTAATCAACCGCATCAGGGTTGAATGGAAAGAGTCCACATGCTCTAAAGCAGGTTTGTCTAACCTGCGGTTCGCGAGCCATTCGTGGCTCTTTCCCTTACCACAGAGCTCGAGCTCGGCTGCCCCTACTCTTCCATTTGGTTTCCCGACTCTTCCAGTATTTGACGCGTATTCCTAGTCCTAGCGGATATAACATCTAGCATCCTAACTTGCTTATGAGCATCGTGCATTTTACGAGATATTGCTTACTGTTCCCACGTTACGACGCGTGTGCACAGTACAGCTTAAAGCCTTAAACAACATTATTAAAACTGAATAATATTTATATTTTTACTATTATTATTATTATATATTTTTATAACTCTAAATTCTACTAACGATGTCGAAAAGACAACGCGAAAATACGTCCAATCGTCAATTTTAACAGCGCTAGGAAATTGATTTTTTTTCTTAAATGCAGAAAATAAACGCAGTTTACTATGTAACATTGTAATTTTCTCTATAAAATCTTTTAATATTTCTCGCCATTATAGCACATATAAGTCATAAAAAAGATTACGGGCATTATCACGGAGACAGTAGGATACAAATTTTGAAAAGTCTCAAAATGCAACAACATTTGCCATAAAATGTTGAAAATAATCCGTTTTCAAATAAAACCTTGCAACAACAATGTCTTGCAGCGTCTTATGCCGTTTCTTTAGAAATTGCACGAGCGAAAAAGTGGTTTTCAGATGGAGAGTTTATTAAAAATTGCGGCGAAACATTATTTTTTTTAACAAAAATTGGATTTACGAGAACATTTAAGAAGACATTCCACAAAAATTTTGATTCGAGATGTGTAAGTACACATTCAAAAAATTATTAAATTACCAAAGATTATAAAATAAATGTAATGACAAAACAATCAATAGCAAATATAAGTCATAAAAAAGATTACGGGCATTATCACGGAGACAGTAGGATACAAATTTTGAAAAGTCTCAAAATGCAACAACATTTGCCATAAAATGTTGAAAATAATCCGTTTTCAAATAAAACCTTGCAACAACAATGTCTTGCTGCGTCTTATGCCGTTTCTTTAGAAATTGCACGAGCGAAAAAGTGGTTTTCAAATGGAGAGTTTATTAAAAATTGCGGCGAAACATTATTTTTTTTAACAAAAATTGGATTTACGAGAACATTTAAGAAGACATTCCACAAAAATTTTGATTCGAGATGTGTAAGTACACATTCAAAAAATTATTAAATTACCAAAGATTATAAAATAAATGTAATGACAAAACAATCAATAGATAAAGAAAATTGAGCGAATAAGAGTTTTTATCGGGGCATCCATATAATATTTATTTGCAATTTTGATCATAAATATGCATGTACACTTAATGCGTTTTTTACGTTTCTTTGAAAAAGATATGTTTGGAGATTTGTACGCGATCTGATAATTATGCAAATTTTAACTATATATCCGTATAAAGACATACATTGTAATAAGTAAACCATTCCTCTTTATGACGTTTGTGAGAAATTCTACAAACGCTTGTTGAGGAAGTCACTGTACCACATTTAATATCAGACAATATGTATTACAGAACAGTTATGGTACCGAGAATAAAACGCAGCAAGTTGTGGAATTATTTCAAGAAATTGAATTCTTCGCTGGTAAAGTGCACGACCTGTAAAAAAGAAATTAAGATATCTGATCGAACGAAGTTTGTGTCAACATTCAGAGTACACTTAGTAAATGTACATGAAATATACCCCGATGATGACATTCGTAGACTACCTGACAATTTAAGTCAATATTACTCGGAATTACCGGGATATAAGGCAAAATGTAATAACTGTGGTAAAATAATGTCTTTCTTAACAAACAAGGCATATTTACGAAAACATTTAAAAAAACATTCCACAATAATCCAGAGTCAAGATAAGTAAGTATACAATTAAAAAACGTAGATATAATCAAGAGACACGGTAGTGTCTCGCGCCAAGTACACGCGGAGCGAGACCGACCGTGACTCTTTTACGCGACGCGACGGGTTGCGAGTACCCGAGATGTTGAGATCTCGATAACGAGTGAACGGATCAAGTTCTAAGTAGGCTTGATCGATAGCTTGGGGTCCAATTAGGGGGGGGGGTTTCTTTCATAATATTCCGCTACGTGCCCTACGAGCGGAGATATTGCGACGCAAAGTCCAAATGTGAAAATTTATTTTTAAAATACTACTTCTTCTTCTACGTCGACCGTTTCTCATGCCATATCACGTGATCAGAGAAAATGTCCCTTTCACTTTTTCGACACTGGCGGCGCAGGTATCGCCAGTTTCGATATCGCGCGCGTATTTCGAACGATCTAGTAGGTAAATTATTAAAGGTCGATAGACTTATCGGTCAGAAGGAAGATTTCTATTTAGCTAAATTAAGTATATATATAATATATATTGATTCTTATGAATCAAACTTGAATTCGATGTTTAGGTATCCCAGGTTGCCGATGGCGAGGTACAGATAGTGCGCTCCGTAGTTTTCGGTGTCTACGTGTATTAATACCTTGAATTTGATGTCTACGTGTTCCAGGTTGCCGATGACGAGGTCCACATAGTGCGCTTCATAGTTTTCGGTGTCCAGGTGTAATCGTACGTTGAATGCGATGTCTAGGTGTCCCAGGTTGCCGATGACGGGATCCAGATAGTGCGCTTCATAGTTTTCGGTGTCCAGGTGTAATAATACGTTGAATACGATGTCTACGTGTTCCAGGTTGCCGATGACGAGGTCCACATAGTGCGCTCCGTAGTTTTCGGTGTCTACGTGTATTAATACCTTGAATTCGATGTCCACGTGTCCCAGGTTGCCGATGACGGGATCCAGATAGTGAGCTCCGTAGTTTTCGGTGTCTACGTGTATTATTACCTTGAATTCGATTTCTAGGTGTCCCAGGTTGCCGATGACGAAGTCCACATAGTGCGCTTCATAGTTTTCGGTGTCCAGGTGTAATAATACGTTGAATTCGACGTCTACGTGTTCCAGGTTGCCGATGACGAGGTCCACATAATGCGCTCCGTAGTTTTCGGTGTCTACGTGTATCAATACCTTGAATTCGATGTCCACGTGTTCCAGGTTGCTGATGACGGGATTCAGATAGTGCGTTTCATAGTTTTCGGTATCCAGGTGTAATCGTACGTTGAATGCGATGTCTAGGTGTCCCAGGTTGCCGATGACGATGTATAGATAGTGAGCTCCGTAGTTTTCGGTGTCCAGGTGTAATAATACGTTGAATGCGATGTCTAGGTGTCCCAGGTTGCCGATGACGATGACTAGATAGTGAGCTCCGTAGTTTTTGGTGTCTACGTGTATTAATACCTTGAAATCGATTTTTAGGTGTCCCAGGTTGCCGATGACGAGGTCCACATAGTGCGCTTCGTAGTTTTCGGTGTCTACGTGTATTAATACCTTGAATTCGATGTCCACGTGTCCCAGGTTGCCGATGACGGGATCCAGATAGTGAGCTCCGTAGTTTTCGGTGTCTACGTGTATTATTACCTTGAATTCGATTTCTAGGTGTCCCAGGTTGCCGATGACGAAGTCCACATAGTGCGCTTCATAGTTTTCGGTGTCCAGGTGTAATAATACGTTGAATTCGACGTCTACGTGTTCCAGGTTGCCGATGACGAGGTCCACATAGTGCGCTCCGTAGTTTTCGGTGTCTACGTGTATCAATACCTTGAATTCGATGTCCACGTGTTCCAGGTTGCTGATGACGGGATTCAGATAGTGCGTTTCATAGTTTTCGGTATCCAGGTGTAATCGTACGTTGAATGCGATGTCTAGGTGTCCCAGGTTGCCGATGACGATGTATAGATAGTGAGCTCCGTAGTTTTCGGTGTCCAGGTGTAATAATACGTTGAATGCGATGTCTAGGTGTCCCAGGTTGCCGATGACGATGACTAGATAGTGAGCTCCGTAGTTTTTGGTGTCTACGTGTATTAATACCTTGAATTCGATTTTTAGGTGTCCCAGGTTGCCAATGACGAGGTCCACATAGTGCGCTTCGTAGTTTTCGGTGTCTACGTGTATTAATACCTTGAATTTGATGTCCACGTGTCCCAGGTTGCTGATGACGGGATCCAGATAGTGCGCTTCGTAGTTTTTGGTGACTAGGTGTATTAATAACTTTAAATCCGAATGTAGTACACGTAGATATTGAATTTGAGGTTTTAATACACGTAGACACCGAAAACTACGGAGCGTACTATGTGGATCTCGTCATCGGCAACGTGAGACACCTAGACATCGAATTCAACGTATTATTACACCTGAACACCGAAAACTATGGAGCGCACTATTTGTAACCCGTTATCAGCAACCTGGAATTTCTAGACATCGAATTCAAGCTTAATTCATAAGAATCGACTTAAAAATTCCCTAGCGGCAGAACTAAAATTATGTCATGACATAATAAAAATTCGTTGAATTAAAATTATGTCTACACATAATAAAAACTGGACAAATTAAAATTATGTCTAGACATAATAAAAATTGGATGAATTAAAATTATGTCTTGACATAATAAAAATTGGATGCATTAAAATTATGTCTGACATAAAAATAATTCCGCATTTTTATTATGTGTATACACATAATTTTAATTCATACAATTTTTATTATGTGTACACATAATTTGTTTTTGAATGAACGTAAAACGTATTTGTTACAATATCTATCCATTATTGAAAATCGATATGCGCGACAAAAGCTCTTGTATATCATTAATTATGTTATTATTTATTATATATATTTCTATCCATATATTTTCAGTATTATTATTGTTACTTTAGAAAAATTATTAGCATTTAGGATACGAATTTTTTTCCGTTAGTTTGTAAGTTTCATGATTAAAAAGATCATGTCGTATTATTAACATATACCTAAGATTTATAGAATCGTTATTAATTTTATTATATATCTCAATTGCGCGAATCTTAAATATGTTTTGTAAAAATTATGCTAAATATTCCTATGCAAGGATACTTGTTTAATTATTTCTTCCTATTGCATTTAAGTATAGAAAAATATACAATTTTTATGTGTTTGCACTTTATATTTAATGAGCAGGAAATTAAGTATATATGATTCAATTTGCACTACGTTTACATGACACCGTTAATCGGGTTTTATAACATCGGTAGTTGTCAGGAAGATCAATCGTAATCATTCTTCAGAAGAATGGAATAGTTGTGATTGACTGGCCTAAGAACTACCGATGTTATAAAACCCAATCAATAGTGCCATGTAAACGTAGTCTATGTCTCTTTATAGACTGACATAGTTATATACTTTTAAATCTTTTTTTTTTCTAAAATTCAATCAATTGAATAGCAAAAACTACGTTATCATATTATATATTTTTGGTACGTAGTGTGCAAATTTATTTTGAAATGAAGATTATATATTTTCTACTGAATTATTTACACACACGTGCGGTTTCAGAGAATCATTTTTCGCTAACTCAAATATGTTCCTACTCAACTGTCAAAATATGAAAGATAATTTTATCTAGTTGTGACATTCGCTTGAATTCCCGAAATAATTATCAAGGATGTGAGTACAAATATATATATCGTACTATTTAATATTTATAATTAATAGAAAATTATAAACGATGCGTTATGTATGAGAAATTTGACAGAATTGTTTTTATCAAATAGAATTAATTTGCGATTAGTTGAAGGAAATAAAAGAATAAACAAATCAGGTAAGTTTCAGACACGTGTTACAGGTGTCCATTTGTAATTATCAAAAACATCGATACTTGTAGATATCGGTACATATACAATTGCGAACAACATTCAGTAAGACACGCGAATAAAAATAAATAAAAAATTTTACAGTTAACGACTTATTAACATTAATCATGCTGTTTGGAGCTCGCCCTTGTATATAGTTGTACATATTAATTGTTAATTCGTCCGCGGCAACATTAGCGATAATTTGCGTTACATTATATTGTCGTATTCGTGATTCGACGGTAAAGTCGAGCCGTCGATAAATAGATCACCCGTTAGGGCTCGCGCAGAACGTTGGCGGATCGCGATCTAAGTCGATATTCGCGCGACTCACCCGACTCGTGCTGCCCGCCCGCGGGTGGCATCCCCAATTGTTGGAGCAATACTCGCTCGCGCCGGTTCTCAACAGGAGCGCGACGCTAGCCTACACTCTCGCTTCGGAAGTCGTCGTGCTAACACTTTTGGAAGTGATCGACTCGCTACTGGATCCGATTCACCGAGCATTGCGCGCCGTGTCTCGCTCTGAGTGCTATATTGCATGTGCTTTGCTTGCCTGCCTCTTCGGTGTGCCTCTTGCTTGCTGCCTGCGTCTACCTTGACTGCCGGACATTTCCCGCTAGCACGGAGAGTTTGCCTGCCCAGGGAGACGGACGACTCGAGCACTCCGACGAGAGGGCCCGGGCAACGAAACGGTGAGTCGCCTTGCTATTATACTATTCGCTTTTCGTACTTTCTCGTATAATCGTTTCGCGGGGACCGCAACATCCTCGCTGGTCCTTCGAGTCTCGTTTAATCGCAAATCCGGGGAACGCTCTACCGCCCCCCGAGCATTGGTCCTTCGAGCCGGATCATTTTCTTTCGTCGCGTTAGTGAATGCCGCCGACCTTTTGCTGGAGCACCTCGTATAACTCTCGATTGCTATCGTTTAATTAATTCGCTCGCGCTCGTGCATCTACGGATTAATCGGCCTAGCTCGCCCGCTTTGATATCACTCGCTCGCACTTGCTCGCGACAAGAATACACGCGCGGAGCCTTGCGCGCCATTATCGCTGATCGCTCTTGCCGTCGAATTAATTGTGCAATCAAATCGTTATTGTCGCTCGAGTGCACGATACGATTTATTACATTAGAATTAAGGAATATTCTTTCCCGAATATTCCGCCGTGCCATAACTCCGATAATTCGAACGGAGCCATCCGTTACCCGAGACCTTGGGGACGAACGTTTGTTTTGCCTCAGTTTTTCTGTCGGTCGGACTCGGAGTCCCTTTGTCTCGTTGTTATTGTGGATCGTTTCGGGCTGCCGTCGACTCGAGAATTATATTATTTCGCCGTCGACCGTTCCGACTTCGTACATTCTACCATAACAATTATTTACGGAATCGCTTTCTCTTCCCCGACTCCTTGCGGGCATTCCTTCTTATAACTGTTTTCTCGCGTTATTCGCACCATGACTAAGAACGTCGATGCTCGCCGCGAATTGTGCGTTAGACGGATGCAAGAGATCCACGATTTTTCCTTACAAGCCGCAACCGACACGGCGAGCCGCGCGAATTTCCTCGCCCGCTATTCGAGCGTGGCAAAACTTGCGGAGGATTTCGAGGGCGCTTACCTGAAAATCATTCAGGAAACCGCGGAGTTCGAGACCGAGGACACGGTTAGAGCCGAGTTCGACAAGATGCACTATGCCGTAAAGAGCCGATACCATATTATCACCGGCGCTCCGCACGGAACCGCTCAGCCGCAGCTCGCGGGCCATAGTTAGGCCGTCAAATTGCCCAAGATCGCGCTGCCGGAATTCTCGGGTGACCTATCCTTGTGGCCGTCCTTCATCGCCTTGTACAATGCGTCGATTCACGAGCAGCGTCAGCTCTCCGCGATAGAAAAGTACCAGTATTTGCTGGCCTCGTTGAAGGGGGAAGCTCTCAATGTGATTAAAAACTTGCCTTTTACCTCGGATCATTATATGATCGCTTACGACTCGCTCCTCTCTTGTTATAGGAATAAACGAAAGCTCGCGGATTATCATTTGAATTCGATGCTCGACTCGAAGCCATTGAAGGCAGAATCGGCCGAGGCCCTCCGCACCCTGTTGGATGCGTTCTCCGAGAATACGCGCGCGCTCTCCTTGATGAAATTCTCGACGGATTCGTGGGATTTTCTTCTATTGAAATTCTTATTAGACAAACTTCCTCGCTCCCTTCGGGAAAAATTCGAATCGGCGCATCGGACTGAGGAGATACCGCAATACAATCAACTCACGAAATTTCTTTCGGAGCACTGCAAAGTTCTCGAGGCCATCGCGGGTCCGTCCGCCTCGTCAAACAAATCAAAGTCTGCGCCGGTCTCGTCATTCGTAACGCACACGGCCAATTGCCCGGTGTGCAAGGAACAGCACAATATAGCGAAGTGCCCGCGATTTCTGGAACTCTCGCCGAGGGAAAGACAATCGACGGCTCGTGATTCGAAGTTGTGCCTCAACTGCCTGCGACCGGGGCATGGCATGAACAATTGTCCTTCTACGTGTACGTGTAGAACCTGCAGCATGAAACATCATACACTCTTACATTTTGATCGGAGCGTTAATTCTACTACCGCACCCGTGCCCGCGCCCACGGCCACTCTGGATTCCGTGGACGCTCCTCAATCGGAGGACAAACCTATCGTCACTATGGCCAGTCTAGCCAATCGGGTCGTTCTGCTTTCCACCGTCCGAGCGGAGGTGATGGACGTCTATGGCAACGCGTTGCCCGTTCGCGTACTGTTGGATAGCGCGAGCCAGGCCAATTTCATTACCGAGGGCTGCCTTCAGAGAGGTGGCTTCCGTCGTACCAAACACAGTGCAACCGTATTCGCTGTAAACGAGACTAAGGCGGCTACAACGAGGGGCCTCACCTCCTTTGTAATCCGCGCGCGCGGTCAGGACGATACTCGTTTCTCCATTGAGGCTACGGTCCTCTCGCGTATAACTTCGCCGTTGCCGAATGATAAAGTCGACGTCCGGCCGTGGAATCATTTGAAAGGATTGCCGCTCGCGGATCCCGACTATTGCGTCCCCGGTAATATTGATATTCTGTTGGGAGCTGAATCGTTCGTATCTGTGTTGCGCGACGGACGCCGTAGGGGAGGAAAGGGAGAACCGGACGCTTTCAATACAGTTTTTGGTTGGGTCCTGACGGGTGCGGTATCCTCAACGTGACCACGGCACCCCTGCACTCGTTCGCTACGACCCTCGAGTCGATCGAGAGAGCCGTGAGCAACCTTTGGCGATTAGATGAGGTGCCGGAACACGCTCCTTGTTCAGAGGAGGATCGCCGTCGCAAGGAGATCTTCGCCCAGACCACTTATCGTGACCACTCGGGTCGTTTCGTGGTCTCGTACCCCTTCGCGTCAGATCCTCCTACATTCGTCGATTCGCGTTCGATAGCTGTTAGTCGTCTCCGCTCTCTTGAACGTCGCTTCCGATCGAACCCAGAGTTTAGAGTCGGCTACAATAAAATCATGCAAGACTATCTCGATAGCGGGCATATGGAAGTAATTCGTGATCCATTCCCGTCGGATGGTCGTATTTATTATTTGCCTCACCACGGCGTGTACAAGATCGAAAGCACTACCACCAAACTACGGGTGGTGTTTAACGCTTCGTCGCGATGCGTGAACGGGATATCGTTGAACGACACGCTGCTTAGCGGCCCGAAATTACAACAGGACTTACTCGCGATCTTGCTCCGGTTTTGTGCCGAACCGGCAGCTCTCACTGCGGACGTTAAACAAATGTTTCGTCAGGTGTGGATAAACCCGGGACAATGCGACTACCAACGCATTGTCTGGCGGTTTTCAGAGTCCGAGCCTATCCTGGATTACCTTCTCAAGACCGTGACTTTCGGCGTGACTTGTTCACCGCTCCTGGCAATCTATTGCTTGCTCCAGCTCGCGACTCTACATCGGGCAGAATATCCCTTAGCGTTCGACGCGTTACTCGAGGCGCTTTACGTGGATGTCGTCGTGGTTGGCGTTCGTACGGTGGAGCAGGCACGCGCGCTACGAGATCAGTTGTTATCGCTACTACGAAGCGCCGGCTTCGAACTCCGAAAATGGGCGAGCAGCCATCCTACCGCGTTGGATAAGCTCAACCCGCAGTTATGTAACCCCTCCAGGTTGTCGTTTGAATCGAGCGAAGATCAATCCCTTAAAGTACTGGGCTTTGGTGGTACTCACAATCCGATAGTTTCGGATTTTAGGTTAATCCGTTAGACCGCAGATGCACTAAGCGTACTATCCTGTCGGAGGTGGCGCGGATTTTCGATCCCCTGGGATTACTGTCTCCCCTCACGTTTACCGCGAAGTGTCTCATCCAACATTCATGGACACTGAAACTGGGATGTGATAACGAGCCTCCCGCGGATATTCGTCGCTGCTGGGATCGCTTCCAGTCGGAAATCGACGCGTTAGCCTCGCTTTGCATCCCGCGTACGTTTGGCACCTGCGATGCCGTTTGTTGTGAGCTTCATGGCTTCTGCGATGCCAGTGAGTTGGGCTACGGAGCCGTGATTTACTTGCGTTTTATAACCCGGGAGGGTACCGTTCTTCGTTTACTCTGCGCTAAGTCGAAGGTGGCCCCTCTCCGGTCTGTCACAATCTCTCGTTTGGAGCTTTGCGCCGCCCTGCTACTTGCGCGGCTCATCGCTTACGTTCGTCAAGTCCTGCAGGGACGCCTCGGAGTCGACGACGAGCGTGCGTGGTCGGATTCCGAGGTGGCCCTTGCCTAGATTCGCTCGTCTCCACATAGGTGGAAGACGTTTGTCCGCAACCGCGTTGCGCTCATTCAAGAGAAGGTACCGGTCTCATCCTGGGGTCACGTCGATACGGAGACCAATCCGGCGGATCATTGCTCCCGCGGACTTTATCTCCGCGATCTGGTGGATAATTCGATGTGGTGGACGGGCCCCGAGTGGCTCGTGCGCTTCGAACCTCGAGTTGAACCCCCAACTCAGCTGGACGTCCTTCCTATCGAGAAAAAACGAGTCACCTCTCTTGTCGCGATCGACACGCCCAACGCGGTGCGTGCATTGTTAGATAAAATCTCGTCGTTGGATAAAATTTGTAGAATAATCGCGTATAGTATTAGGTTTGTAAATAGATGCCGCGCCAGGTCCTCTCCTGAGACGTTGGCCATCGATCAGCTCGAGTTGCATTCCGCCTTGCTAGTCATAGTGAAAATCGTACAAGCTGAGGCATTTCGGGATGAGATAGACCGACTTGGGGTCGGAAAAGGGATCCCTAAGCCGCTTCTCAAGCTCGCTCTCTTTCTCGATCCCTCGGGCGTCCTCAGGGTGGGCGGTAGTCTCGTGCAGTCCGCACTTTCATACGAGAACAAACACCCAGCACTGTTACCCAATAAGCATAAGCTCACAGAGCTCGTGATCGAACAGGTGCACCGCGCTCACTTACATCCGGGTCGACGCGCGATGCAGTACTTATTGTCCCAGAGATTTTGGGTTCTGGGAGTACACCGCGCCATCCGCCGCATCCTCTCGCGCTGCTATAGGTGCTTTCGAGCCAATCCGCGTGCTACCCAACCCTTTATGGCGACCCTGCCGTCCGAACGAGTCAGTCAGGTCAAGTCCTTCTCGATTACAGGCGTCGACTTTGCTGGACCGTTTTCGTTGGTCACTCGCCGCGCTCGTGGCGTCTCCTCATTCAAGGCATACGTCTGCCTATTAGTTTGTTTCGCCACCAAAGCTTTGCATCTCGAGGTGGCCCTTTCGTTGTCCACCGACTCCTTTCTCGCTGCGCTGCAACGATTCGTGGCACGACGCGGACGCTGCTCACTCCTTTACAGCGACTGCGGCACTAATTTCATAGGGGCGGCCCGCGAACTCGAAACTCACATGGGTCTTGCGGCGGAGCGAGAGAGGATAAAATGGATCTTTAATCCTCCCTCCGCGCCCCACTTCGGCGGCCTCTGGGAGTCGGCCGTAAAATCATTCAAGACTCACCTGCGACGGGTGATGGGAGACCAAGTCCTGACGGTCGAAGAGTTCACTACCGTTCTCGCCCAGATCGAGGCCGTGCTGAATTCCCGACCCCTCTGCCCTGCGAGTACCGACCCGTCAGATCTCGAAGTCCTATCCCCGGGACATTTCCTGACAATGGAGCCCCTGGTATCCGTTCCCACGCACGACGTGACCTCGCGGCCGATCAATCGCTTGAGTCAATGGCAGCTCGTTCAACGCATCCACCAAGACTTCTGGAAACGCTGGCACCAGGAGTATCTCACTACTCTGCAACAGCGTCCCAAGTGGTGGACCTCGGTTAATCAAATCGATGTTGGCTCGCTGGTCCTCATCAAGGACGCCAACTTGCCGCCTTTACGTTGGAGGCGCGGGCGGGTGGAGGCGCTACACCCAGGTAGCGATGGCGTTCCGCGTGTCGCCACGGTACGGGTGGCGGATGGCTCTCTGGTGCGCCCCTTGGTGAAGTTGTACCACTTACCAATGGGCCCGGCTTCGCCGACGATTGCCCGGGGTTAGAAAGAAAATACCGCGTATTTGGTGGGCGGGTATGTTTGGAGTTCGCCCCTGTATATAGTTGTACATATTAATTGTTAGTTCGTCCGCGGTAGCATTATCGATAATTCGCGTTACATTATATTGTCGTATTCGTGATTTGACGGTAAAGTCGAGCCGTCGATAAATAGATCACCCGTTAGGGCTCGCGCAGAACGTTGGCGGATCGCGATCTAAGTCAATATTCGCGCGACTCACCCGACTCGTGCTGCCCGCCCGCGGGTGGCATCCCCAATTGTTGGAGCAATACTCGCTCGCGCCGGTTCTCAACAGGAGCGCGACGCGAGCCTACACTCTCGCTTCGGAAGTCGTCGTGCTAACACTTTTGGAAGTGATCGACTCGCTACTGGAACCGATTCACCGAGCATTGCGCGCCGTGTCTCGCTCTGAGTGCTATATTGCATGTGCTTTGCTTGCCTGCCTCTTCGGTGTGCCTCTTGCTTGCTGCCTGCGTCTACCTTGACTGCCGGACATTTCCCGCTATCACGGAGAGTTTGCCTGCCCAGGGAGACGGACGACTCGAGCACCCCGACGAGAGGGCCCGGGCAACGAAACGGTGAGTCGCCTTGCTATCATACTATTCGCTTTTCGTACTTTCTCGTATAATCGCTTCGCGGGGACCGCAACATCCTCGCTGGTCCTTCGAGTCTCGTTTAATCGCAAATCCGGGGAACGCTCTACCGCCCCCCGAGCAATATGTTACACTAAATTACTAAAGTATATTTTATTTATTTCTGACAAGGGAGAGTTTAAAACAATAACCTAAATTTTAATAATACTTTGTGTGAATAGATAGACCACAGTATGAAACTTTATTGACCAAAAGAGAAAGCACACTTGTTAAACGTTTTCGAAAAAATCGAAGTTTTTAAATAAATAAATAAACTTATCCTATACTTAATTATAAGCCGCATTATTCGCCGTCGTCACGCACACCCATATCACTCGCTCGCACATACACACCACGCTGATAATTATTTTGTTACTTTTGTCGCATTCTTCTCTGAATTATTTTTATTTATTGTTGTCCTTATTTATTTAAAATTTTGAGGTCTAACAGCGCCAAGTATTTTTACAAGAAAAATTTATGTATTTTAATAAAATATTTTTATTTTGTACTGTTACCTCTGTAATTCTTTTTGATTAAATCTTTTATTCTATTAAAAAATACATATATAAACTTTGTATTTAAATACAAATTGTATTCCCTCGTTAGATATTTTAATAAAATATTTTTATTTTGTACTGTTACCTCTGTAATTCTTTGTGACCACTAAAAAATACACATGTAAACTTTGTATTTAAATATCTTGTATTTCCTTGTGAAATTTAAATAAAATTTTTTAATCTTATAAAATTGTTATCATACATTCTTTTTTAATTGACACAATGTAAAGATTTTTCAAAGTAGTGCAACAATTATTTTTGAGGCAATATATATGTTCTTTCTGTAATTGGCGCTGTAATTTAAAAAGATATAATTTCTTTTTTGTAATTGTAATAGATCACTTGAAGCGCGACTTTTCTTTTTGATAAGGTAACATAATTTTGTGATGTGTATCACTTGGGTTATAATTTTTCGGAAATAAAGATACTACTGCTTAGATTTTTTCGAGATTTTTCGATACAATTATACGACAAAATTGCATAATATATTTAAATGAAAAATTAGCACTCCATTAGACAAACCTTTCAACATAACCAATCATTTTTTAAATTTATAAAACAAACCCATACGTGTAATTGCAGTAAAAAACACACATATTCCACAATTAAAATATCCAGGAAAAGACCGAATTTGACCCCGAGCAGCCCGAGGCTGCTACAAGCACGTATTTGCTGCACATGCGGAAAAGCTGTACAATTTTACATTGCTCCAGCGTGTTCTGTGTTTCACAAATTTTACTTTGGCTTTCTACCACCTCTTCGATCACGAAAAGTATTGAAAGTATTGAACGTAGGACAGTTTTTTATTTTTAGCAAGATATTTAAAAGAAAAATGGTGCAAATTAGAAATTTGCATTTGACTTCCTCATAGAGGAAGTGATGTCTTAAGATGCTAATACAGCCCTCTGAATGGCTGATGACGCCTTAAGACTATAGGTACTTAAGACGATCTTGAATATAAGACCCGACTATGAATACCGGCCTTAAAGAATTATATATAAAATAGAAATAGAGAAGACTGAAGAATATAATAAAACTAAAAATAGACTGATATCTTAAAATTTACGGAAGTTAAAGTTATTACAGACATTTTTCTAAAAATTAGAGATCTTTGATCGCGTATAAAGCAGAGTCTAATCAACTAAATCTTAAAGAATTATATATGAAATAGGGGTAGAAAAGACTGAAAAATATAATAAAGTTAGAAATAGATCGATATCTCCAAATTTGCGGAAGTTAAAGCATAAACAAACATTTCTGCAAATATTCAAAATTTTATTAAAAAAGAACTCCTTCATTATTAGCAATTTTTATTAATTCTATTATATTTTTCAGTTTTCTCTATCCCTATTTTATATATAATTCGTTAAGATTTGGTTGATTAGTTCTGGAGTTATAGAAATTTCGGTAAATTTGGCACATACACACACACACATACACACACACACATACATACATACAGACATTTTTTAAAATTGCAATTTTTCGATGTTTTAGAACATTCTGAACACATTCAAAAAAACAAAAAAAAATTTTTTTAACGAAAACAAAGCTTTCTCTATGAGGAAGCAAAAATGTGCAATTAAAATGGCTAGAGCTTTCGATAATACACGTGCAATACAATTATTTGAACAAGTACCATTATCGCGTCAAACTATTACTCTTAGAATTAAGGAAATTGATATGGGATATTAAACAAAAGTTAAAAAATGTACTGCAATCTTGTCGATATTTTTCACTATATGCCTTGACAAAAGCACTGATATTTCAGACGTTAGTCAATTATGTATATTTGTGAGATGTATCCAAAACGAGTTTTCTATTAATAAAGAGTTGTTGTCATTGGCTTCATTATACGATACAACGAAAAGTATTGATATTTTTAACGCTGTCTAGGAACATGTGAATGAATTTTGTAACGGTTTCGAAAAATGTACTGCTATTGCAACTGATGGAGCAAAGGCAATGGTAAGAACTGAACATGGATTTTGTGGCCAATTAAAAAAGCATAATATTTTTTGTCGAATAATACACTGCATCATTCATCAAGAAGTCTTATGTGGAAAAATTATAAAGATGGCTTCAACAATGAAATTAGTGACGAAGATAACAAATTTTATTAGAGGCGGTAATAAATCATTATCTCATCGCAAATTTCAGGCATTTTTGCAAGCAGTAAATGCTGCATATGGAGATCTACCACTGCATTGCGAAGTTCGCTGGTTGGGTGCTGGTAAATGTTTGAATCGTTTTTTCGCTTTTAGAAAAAAATACCAATATTTTAAAAAATGAAGTTACGAGCGATACCGCTGATTTGAAAAAATTATTTCAGGATTTAAAATTTTTGAGTGAACTTACTTTTTTGGTTGACAATTACACAACATTTAAATGAACTTAATTTAAAATTACAAATTCAGAAGCAAACTAATGCAATCTCAAATTTAACGCATCATATTAATGGATTTCGGAATCGTTTAACTGTATTTAAAATAGAACTAATGAAAGACGAATTAGTTCATTTTCTTTGTTGTAAGGAATTAAAAAAAGATTTTTCTTCTATAAGTTTCATCCATTTTTCTGATTTTATAGATAACATTAGTAATGAATTCAATTCTCGTTTTACCAATTTTGACAATTTAAAAACTGATATTATTCTTTTTAACAACCCACTAATAATTGCAATCGATCAACAAAAAGTTGGATACCGAACGGAGTTGTGCGATCTACAGGCCGATCCTTTTCTGATGGTACGAGCAGAAAGTAAATTCGAATTTTTTAAGCTTTTATCGGAGACCACTTTATCCTAAATTAAGAAATTCTGGCCTTAAAATCTGCTCCGTGTTCGGTTCCACCTATTGTTGTGAGGGTACGTTTTCAGTAATGAAGCAAATAAAAAGTAAAAGTCGTGCTTCGATGACTGATGCTGCATTGTCACATTTAATGCGGATTGCAACATTTGAAATCTGTGTTGACATTTCAACACTTGTTGATCGAGAAGTACATCCACAAATTTCGCATTAAACAAAGTATATCATGTCAACATACAAAATGGCATTGTAAATTATTGTCTGAAAAAGTCACATTATCATAATACATAGCTAGATATCACCATCAATACCATACTCAGCTATATTGTTTTATGTGTAAATAAGAATACGACACGCACTCGTGCTCCGTATAGGCCAGTCAATAAAGACAATCAATTCACTTTAATTACAAAAGTTTTCAAATTTTGATGGCATATTGGGTGAGTTGAAATACAATAAATCTCATTTTGCAACCATCCCCGAGGTCCGGAACATGCTAAACATTGCAAAAAACGTTAATTTATTGCTATAACTTTGCGAAAAAAATTGCAAAAGTCCTGCAAACTTAAAGCAATGTCTATTGTAATATTTTCCGCAATGTATTAGATTTGCAACCTATTTCGAGGCGCGCAACATTAAAATTTTTTATAAAACAACGTATTTAGTCATTAATAAGTTGTAATAATTTGCGTAACTAGTAGAGGGTTGCAAATTTATATTTGGATAAGAGAAGACATTTCAAGCACTCCGTAAAATTTGCAAAATTTTTGCAATTTTTTCACGCTTGTAAAAAATGCAAAATAATAATTGTTGCTAATTTTTCACTGTTGCGGACCTTGTCCGAGATTGCAAACTTAACAGCTTGTGACGAAAAATAATCTCAACGTTTGCAACCAATTTACAAAACTTTTGCAATTTTTTTGACAAAATTACGACCAAATAAACAATTGTTCCATCATTGATTAAAAAATATATATTGCGTGCAACATAGAAGGTTGCAAATTGGCACAACTGTTCGGGGCAATTGTAAAAGTTATTTTATCGATTTGCAGCACTTTTGCAATATTTTTCGCAAAGTTATAATAAATTAACATTTTTTTGCAATATTTAACATGTTCCGGACCTCGGGGATGGTTGCAAAATGAGATTTATTGTTATTTCAACTCACCCAATATTCCATCAAAATTTGAAAACTTTTGTAATTAAAGTTAAATTTTCGAATTTTAGTGTCTTTATTGACTGGCCTAGTATGCGTATTCTTATTTACGCATAAAGCAATTGCATATAGCTATACTCTACTTATGCTGCGAGAAACCGCTGCTCCACTACTGACACTACTGGTTGGTGGGGGAAGTCTGAAGCGGTAAGAGTGGGAGCAGTGACTCCTTCGCTTCTAGCAGTTAAACAGGTCTGCTCTAAAGCCATTCGTAACGGTTTCTTTCTTAGCTGATTCGTCGAATGCCGTTTTAAACAAGGTAACAAAGTTTGCCTTCATAATAGCTTTGCCTGATTCATGTTTGCGAGATCTAACGATTTTTTTCCAGCAAACTTTCAACGGTCGGAACATTGATACGTCGCACGATTGATATGAATGTGGTGGTAGACAGCACACAATTATTTCTTACTCAATGCAGAATGTGCACAGTTCGAGACTCAAATGTGATTTGTGTCCGTCAAGAAAAAAAATGGCCGCAAACTTTATGTTCTTTTCCACTAACCACGGATAAAATGAGTTTGCCACGTATTCGTAAAAAGTGCTTGACACCATCCACCCAGAATCAAAACGACAATAGCCCATCCGTCGGGAAATGAGTCAGCAATGTGGTTAGGGATCTCTTGTGTAAAGGTAGACCACCATCAAAGTTGGCACATCCCCAGCGGCAGAATATGTGCACAATACTGTGATCGATTCTTTCTCAGGGCCACTTGCAATTTTGTAAAGATTTCTGAATCCTTTTGGACCGAGAACAATGCCCGTCTTTGGACACGTGTGCATTTTAATCTCATCGCAATTGAATATGTAATTGCCATCTTCCAATACATCGGTGGCACCATCTTCTTCCATGAATTTGATGACTTCAGGGCTTACACCTGAGTAAAGTGATCATATTTTGGGATTTTTTTCTCGGGAAATAATTGCTTTATTTAACAACTTTTTTCTGTTAAAAAGAGTATGTATTCTGGTATGTTTGTGAATTTGTTAATTAAAATTTATCAACAATAAATATTGTTTATTGGCGTCAGCGTAAGCCCCGTTTTTTTTGCGGTGTTCACCATTTTGAGTTGTTACGTTATCTGAAACAAAAATAGGCATTAAATTCCTAATTAGTGATATATTTTTACCTTTTTTTCAAGTTAACAATGCATTTTTAAAACATTTGTAAAAAAACATTTTTTAAAGTCTGATCGTAGCTAACTAGACAAAGCATCCAAGAATATCGTGTTTAAATTTTAAAAAGATCTATCGATTTGTTCTCGAGATATTGTGAACACCGTTTTTTAAAACCATGTTTCGAGAAAAACGAGTTTAAAGTTTGGGAAGAAACTTGGAGTATCATTAATTGTTTATAATGCTATAACTTGAAAACGGCTCGTCTTACGAAAAAAATGCAAGAGAAAAAAAAGTTTTATCTTGACTCGAAATTATTAGTAATAATTAAAAACAATTTTTTTTGTTAATTAACAATGAAATTGTTAAAAATTTTTTTTTTTTAATTTTACCTTTAGTCGGCGATTCCGGGACCATATGAAAGTTCTTCGATTTCAAGTAGGTTATTGGCATCAGCTGCTCGCAATTGTTTACGAAGAATTCTTTCTTCCCGTGTTGCATTCGCGGCTTGGATCTCGGCCTGATGAAAACAATTTTTATCTACCTTCTCACAGTAATTGTTGGCATTTGATCCAACTTTAATACCCAAGTATTCCATGACTTGTAAATATGATTTGCTTTTTGCATTGAATGTACAGGCTGCTATGTAAGAAGCAGTTTTCATAATATAGCAGCCGCTGTGGATAACTTTGGGTGCTATGCGCGGCCAAAGAACGTTATTAAAGCTTTCGTTATTGTTCTGTGTAAAACCTCTCACGCATTTTTCTAGAAGTTCGTTTGAAGATAAATCCTTTTGTATATTGGCTCGATAGCTTTTACGACATCTGGATGAAGCGCAGGTGCATGGTGAATGCTGTCTAGTTTATTCAAAGCCTTTGCTCTTTGCTATTTACACCAACAATCTTTTCTGTCGGACACAAGTCATGTTGCGGCTTCTGGTCAGTTGATTGTCAATGATAAAAAGTAGCCATAACATCATTTGTCATTGCTTTAAGTAAACTAATTATTTATTGTTATACCGATAACAACTTGAGGAAAGGCTTCTCAAAGAACACGAAGTCCTGAGAGGCGAGAGCTATTTCGCGATACCGGCGAAAAAGGCTAGCCCCGCTACGCTCCGCTCCGCCCCGTTTTAGTAAAATTTCTGTAACTTCTACAATTCTTCGAATTTCTTAATAATATTTTAACACAATATTTTTGAAACTATATATTTTCAGGAAATGTAAAAAAATCGATTTTTTCAAAATTCTACTCAGATGTAAGCCCTTCAGCGAACCAAGCTCGTATTTTTTCTTTCGTTACAGCCGCTCTCGCCTGAAAAATAACCTCAGTTTTTGTTTAACTATTTCTGGATTTCGTTTGAGAAACAGAGACAGCCACTTTTTTTCAGGCCTGTTATCGTCGAATGGATTCTCTCGACCATCTTCCTTCAGAACACTTTGTACAGCATCTTTCACCATTTCAGGATGCATTGGAAAGCCTACTTTTGCTTTATCAATAATCCACTTTTCCAATTTTGTGATTTTTCTTCTGCCGATAGTATGATTTGCGGGAGAGGTTCAGTTGCGCACAGTACAATTGCGCACGTTGCAATTTATGTGTTATTGGAGACACATAAAGTTGCGCACTTGTTTGATTGGACACGGTTCAATTGCGCACAGTTCGTTTGGACACATTTTATTTGCGCACAGTTCAATTAAACACCGTTGCTTTTGGACACAACACATTATTAACTTATTTAAATAAATAAACGTATGTTGCGTTGGACAGTTCTTTTGCGCACAGTTTAATTGCGCAGTTTTTTTTCGCACAGTTCAATTGCGCACAGTTCTTTTGCGCACAGTACATTTACGAACAGTACATTTGCGCACAGTTCGATCAAGCGTACATGCTAAGTTGTGAAGGAGGTTCACCCTGCTTACTGGCGAAGGTAGGTGCGAGAGGGGGGGCCGAAGGCTCCCTTGCACCTCCGCGCGCGAGCGCGCGCGTGTGTGTGTGTGTGTTTGTGTGTAGTGGTAATTTATAAATCACATGATCGAACTGTGTGCAAATGAATTGTGCGTATGGCGTTCTTCGCCACTTAGTTATCGGCTTCGCTTGCCGTGTTTGCTCGCTGGGAAAGGCGCAGAGTGTGGATCCGTGAATAACGAGAGTCGTAATATCTGGTAGATACCGTATTTATTCTTATTCCTAGGCTCTATGTACAATTATTTACAGGTGAGGTTTGATTGGAAGTGGCTCTGAAAAGGGCCGTTTCTATGGAGTATGATGTAGCCCTGAAAAGGGCCGTTGGATTCCGCCTTACAGCGATGGACGCTCACTCCAGAGGAGGCTCGGTGACGTTCGCGTCCGGTGGAGTGGCTGTTGCGGTCCCCACGGACTGTGCTTCCTCCAAGCCGGAGGTGTTCCGGGCGGCGTGTAAGAACCTCGTTTATCGATGTCCTGATCGTCGATCTGGGTGGTGTGCGTCGTAGTAGGGCTCGGTATGTGAGCCTGTACTCCTACCTTGGTCGTGGGCGCCTCCCACTCGCTGTCGGTTTGTGCCTCAGAATCGCAGGCACGGACCTGGGTTTGCTGGCCCCGGTAGACTCGAGCCGGGGGTAAGGTTTGGGTTCCCTGCGACGATCGATCTCCGGGTGATGGTGGCAACGGTGATATTGGCGGAGGTACCGCCCAGCGAGGAGAGGTATACCGGCGGAGGCGAATGTCCCACGTTGTGAAATGGTCTCGAGGAGGCCTCGTGAAGCGGCCAAAGCGGCGAGTCGAGGCGGATGAGCGTCCATGCTGCAGGGCGTAAATCCTGTGGCTGCTCCGTGTTCTTCGGTGGCAGCGATGAGCGTGGCGTCGGTGGCCTTCCGTCGGGT
Source organism: Temnothorax ravouxi (assembly GCA_030770255.1). NCBI lineage: Eukaryota > Metazoa > Arthropoda > Insecta > Hymenoptera > Formicidae > Temnothorax > Temnothorax ravouxi. The sequence continues at coordinate 112,368 of JASTWP010000400.1, forward strand.
TCCGATGGCGCAGCGTTATGGTAGTTCCAAAAGGCTCTTCCTTTAACGGCGTCTTATCGATTAATCGCTGGGTGTAAGTAGTCGATGGTGCTCTCGCTGCCGGCTCTTATATACCGTCCTCGTTGAATCTTTCTTACGAGAAAGCTCAGCCGCCTAGTGGCGAAGGCTTGACGTTATCCTTGTCATGATAAAAGCACGTGTTCACCGCACGCGGCTGGCTGGCACGTTCGCCCCGGCGGGGCGCGTATAACGGGCTGCCGTTTGCCAGGGGCGCGTTGCGCGTAATTGGTGTGGCTGTTGAGGCACCGCTTGTCAGGGCGCTTGCAACCGCCACAGTGCGCAAAAGAATTTTGCGCAATTGAACTGTGCGCAAATAAACTGTGCGCAAAAGAATTGTGCGCAATTAAACTGTGTGCAAAAGAATTGTGCGCAATTAAACTGTGCGCAAAAAAACTGTGTCTAATGCAATATACGTTTATTTATTTAAATTAGTTAATAATATGTGTTGTGTGTCCAAAAGCAACGGTGTCCAATTGAACTGTGCGCAAATGAAATGTGTCCAAATGAACTGTGCGCAATTAAAACGTGTCCAATCGAACGGTGTGCAACTTTATGTGTCCAATATAGAGCTCTTAAAAACCGATTAACCGGTTAATAACGATTACGACGGTTCAAAACCGGTTTTGCGGTTTTTACGGTTACGGTTACCCGTATTGAACGATTAATAGAGTAGAAATTCGAACAATGAATAATTTTTTCCCAAAGTGAATAACTTTTTATTTTTTTTTTAAATATTTCATTAAAAGATTTAAAAACACATTGTAATCATAATTTTTTATTAGACAAATTACATATAATGAAACAAAATGAACATAAATAAACATAATGTATACATAACATTCTTTTTGTTTATAAAGATATAACTTTAAATAAAATATATATATATATAAGTCACGTCTGTCTGTCTGTCTGTCTGTATGTACGCGAACTACTCATTCGTTAGTGGACCAAATTTTTACCAAAAGTATATGAAAATGTCGCGGCCAATTTTTTGCTACCGATTTTCTGGAAACTTATTTTTCTAATTTGTCTAATTTTTTGAGAAATAATTGACCGAATCTTAAAGAATTATATGAAGTAGAGGTAGAATTTTCTAGGGAGTGCTATAAAGTGTATAATTTTTCGTTACCGATCTTCTGGGAAATCGGTATCAGAAAATTTTCCAATTTTTTGGAAATTAATTGACCGAATCTCAAACAATTGTATATGAAGTAGAGGTAAAATTTTCTAGGGAGTGTTATAAAGTGTATTATTTTTTGTTACCGATCTTTTTGGAAACCGGTTACAAAATTTTTCCAATTTCTCGGGAAATAATTGAATCTTAAAGAATTACATATGAAATAAAGATAGAATTTCCTTGGGATTGCTATAAAGTGCAGAGGAAAGTATTATGAGATAGGCTCCTAATATGCGACAGCATTAGGAACATCCTCCGACAGAGGAAAAGAAGGAAGAAAAGAAGAAGGATGATAAGAAGAAAAAGAAAAAAAAGAAGAAACGGAAACAAGACGGAGATCCCTCCCAGAGATATCCTTGCACTGGGGACGATGGAAAATGTTCAAAAGGTTTTCCAAAAGAGTTTCGTGAAGAAACTAATGCTAATGTAAATGGATATCCTATGTATCAACAAAGGAATTTTAAAATTGTATAAGTGAGTTAATATAATAATTTAAAATGTTAATAAAATATATATTTAAAAATTTTTATATAAATTATATAAAAAATTATATATATTAAAATTGTAAAAGTAATTTTATAAATAATAATTAATCGCAAACTACTTCCACATTTATGGGCCGATTCTCTCAAATTTGGTACCTAACCTACTAATTTGGTAAAATGCAAATTTTTTGGGGATGAAAATGTCGCGACTTTTTTTTGTTTTACGCCTCTCCCCCTTACTCATTCACGCACAAAACATACACACCTAACGCGCACACACACGCCTGAATTATATTAATAATAGATGCTTGGCCCGCGCTTCGCGCGGGCTCAGGATCTATTACTTCAAAAATCGGTTTCTTACATTTTTTAGAGAGAAAGAGAAAGAAAAAGAGAGAGAGTGATATGTGAAATTGTCAACTTATAAAATTGTCTTTAAATAAACGTGAAATATACTTTATAGTATATTTACACACTAAGAAAACATGAAATAAACGTAAAATATATCTACTATAGTATTCGACGATGTCAAGTAAATCAGACGAAAAATACATTTAATTCATTCACACATCACTTTCTCTTTCTCTCTCTCTCTAAAAAATTTAAAAAACCGGTTTCCAAAAAATTGGTATCGAAAAACTATACACATCATGACACTCCCCGGAAAATTTTACCCCTGTTTAATCTATAATTTTGTGAAAAAAATTTGAAAAATTTTAAAAACCAATTTCCAAAAAATCGGTAACGCGAAACTATACACGTCATGGCACTCCCCGAAAAATTCTACCCCTATTTGATCTATAATTTTTTGAGATTTGGTTAATTATTTCCCGAAAATTTGAAAGAATTAGAAAAACCGGTTTCCAGAAAATCGTTAACGAAAAACTATACACGTCATGGCACTCCCCGGGAAATTCTACCCCTACTTATATACTTTTGGTAAAGATTCGATTCGCTAACGAATGAGTAGTTCGCGGACAGACGGACGGACGGACCGACAGACAAACAGTAGCGTTTTATATAATCGCATTCAACGTACGATTACACCTGGACACCGAAAACTATGAAGCGCACTATCTGGATCCCGTCATCGGCAACCTGGGACACGTGGACATCGAACTCAAGGTATTAATACACGTAGACACCGAAAACTACGGAGCGCACTATGTGGACCTCGTCATCGGCAACCTGGAACACGTAGAAATCGAATTCAACGTATTATTACACCTGGAAACCGAAAACTATGAAGCGCACTATTTGTACCTCGTCATCGGCAACCTGGGATACCTAAACATCGAATTCAAGCTTGATAAGAATCAATAGATATATATTATATATATACTTAATTTAGCTAAATAGAAATCTTCCTTCTGACCGATAAGTCTATCGACCTTTAATAATTTACCTACTAGATCGTTCGAAATACGCGCGCGATATCGAAACTGGCGATACCTGCGCCGCCAGTGTCGAAAAAGTGAAAGGGACATTTTCTCTGATCACGTGATCACACAGATCAACGTTAGGAGTATCTTAATAAAAAAAATTTCACATTTGGACTTTGCGTCGCAATATCTTCGCTCGTAGGGCACGTAGCGGAAAATTATATAGGAAATACCCCCCTTATTTTTACCCCAACTATCGATCAAGCCTACTTAGAACTTGATCCGTTCACTCGTTATCGAGATCTCAACATCTCGGGTACTAGCAACCCGTCCCATCGCGTAAAAGAGTCACGGTGCGGTCTCGCTCCGCGTGTACTTGGCGAACATGTGTATTAACACACGCAAATAGTCTCTCTCTCTCTCTCTCTCTCTCTCTCTCTCTCTCTCTCTCTCTCTCTCTCTCTCTCTCTCTCTCTCTCTCTTTCTCTCTCTCTCTCTCTCTCTCTCTCTCTCTCTCTCTCTCTCTCTCTCTCTCTCTCTCTCTCTCTCTCTCTCTCTCTCTCTCTCTCTGTACGTGAGTATTGGCACATGTCTGTTCTGTTGCTCCCGCTTCTTAAGGATAAATCTCTGCCGTAGACTGCCTCCGGGTTCCTTTGTTACAGGCGCAAGCAGGCTTTTTATCTGCGTATTGGGGGCATTTAAGCGATCTTTGTAACTTGTCTCTTTCATTGGTTTATTCTGGTTGAAAGAGGCTGCTGGTTTCCTAACCTTGGTTGAGAGTGGCGTGGATCTTTTGCTAGTGTGCTTCTTATCTGCTCCTTCTGCGCTCTACTGCTTGTGGTGCATGTGGCGTGCGCGGATCTGGTAGCGTGGTCGTGGGTTGGTGCGTGCTGCTATTGGCTGGGCTCTTGGACATCCTGGCGGCATCGTGTGACACGGGCTTCCTACATACGAAAATGGAGTCGCGTGTGTGTGACAGATGCAAGAAGCCGATCGCCAATCAATCGCTCGAGTGCATTAAGTGCAAGAAGCTGTTCCACCCTGGCTGTGTAAGACCGTATGCTGCATATAAGTATGCGGATGAGTGCTGCAGATCTCTCGCAGCCTCACTTGATGCACCTCTTACCCCGGTCACCGATCCGAGTGTGCATGCCTTTAATTTTTTGAGCGGTGTATCGGATGCTTCAAACGTGCAATCCTCAGCTGCCGATGGTTTGCTGCGATCGATCTTGTCCAGGCTGGACGAATCGGAGAAGAGAATCGCTGCAAGGTTCGACGAATTGGACGGGAAGATCACTGCCAGGTTGGACGAGTCCGACAAAAAGATCGCTGCCTTCATCAGCCGTCAGGAGTCTCTAAATGCTGATGTCGCGCAAAAGTTGGACCAAATACCCGAGGTTCTTAGGATCGTGGCGGACCAAGGTGGTCGAATTGCGGAATTGGAGGCTCGGGGTGCGCGTTCGCTTGGCTCTCAGCGGGCCAGTAGCGGGTCGTCTGCCTCATCGCGGGTCTCTCGAACGTCGGACATCATCATTTCGGGCATTCCAAGTATCTTCACTGATGCGCCTGACGAGATTGTTGGCAAGGTTTTTCGTGCGCTTGGTGTTGCTCAGCTGGTGTCCGACGTTCTCGAGACTCGTGATGTAGGGACCGAGGAATGTGTCCGCGACGCGTGATGGGCCGCTCCCTTTGCTTCTGCCTCTGATCCTCGCGCTGACTCTGCTCGACGCGTGAGATCGATTATGGTTGCTCTCAAGTCCAGAGAGATTTCTGATTATATTTTGCGAGTCATGCGTCGCAAGGGCCGTCTTACTGTCAGCGATGTTTTTTCCGAGGATACTCCCGGGCACATTTATCTTAATGAATTACTTCCTACTGATACCTATAATCTGTTGCGTCAGACTAGAGTTACGGCTAGGCAGCTGTCCTATAAATATACATGGAGCAGGGACGGGCAGATTTTTGTTCGCAGGGACCAAGGCTTGCCTTCAATATTGATAACCTCGGAGGCTGATCTCGAGCAGCTTCACTGACCTGTATCGCCGGATGTGGTCCCTTCTGCCTTACGTTGTCTCAGGATTGCATGCTTCACTGCCTGCTCCCTTCCTGCCCATCTTGAATCGGTCCAGGCTTTTTTAGCGTCAAACTTCTTTCATATTATCTCGATTTCAGAGACCTGGCTTCATGCACACATTTCCGACGACCTAGTTCGCATCCCGGGATATTATTTGCTTCGTGCGGACAGGGAGGGCAGGGAGGGTGGTGGCGTGGCTTGTTACGTACATGAATCGTTGAGGACACGCGTTTTGGCGTCGTCACCTGCTGCCTTCTCGAATGCCCCGGAATACCTTATTCTGGACATTCGGGACGGCGCGCACGAGCCTCTCTTGCTTACCACCATGTATCGTAGACCTAAAGGGAGAAATTTCAGTGATTATGTTGACACACTCACAAGATTTTCCCATAATTACAAGTACATAATTATCACCGGCGACCTGAATTGCAATCTGCTTACTTCTACGTATGAATCCAATTACCTACGAGACATGGTTTCACAATTGTCACTTAATATTGTCGAGTCGCAATCTACCTTTCATACTTCTTCTTCGGATTCATGGCTTGACGTGTTTATAGTCGACGATTTGAACAAGGTGTCATCATTCAAAAAGACTGATGCTCCTTTCATCAACGGTCATGACCTCATCGAATTAACTTATTCGTTCGAAGTTCCGCCTCTTGTGAATCGTACTCTGGTTCGGCGTTGCTATAAAAGATTCGACGAAGAGAGATTCATTGCGACACTTATTGGCAAGTTGTCTTCATCTTTTCCTCACGATATTAGCCAAATGAACATTAGCGCGTCTGACATCGATGGTTTCTTGAGTACTATCACCAATGATTTTACTGCTAGCCTGGATTTGCACGCTCCAATTCATACTTTTCGCGTGACCCGTCCATCAGCACCGTGGCTTACTGATGCTCTTCGGAGTAGAATTCGGCATCGGAATTGGCTATACAGTACCGCGCGCAGATCCAGAAACGTGCTTGACCTTCAGATATACAGACACTACAGAAATAATCTCACGCTCGACTTGAGGAAAGCCAGAGAGCAGTTCCATATCGACAAATTGTGCTCTATCACCGATCCGTCTAGAATGTGGCGTGAGCTGTCTAATCTTGGTCTGATAGAATCACCCCTTTCATCACCTCTAAACTTTTTCTCATGCGATGAATTAAACATTCACTACGCTTCCATCTCCAATCGTAGTCCCTCTTGCTCACAATCACAATTTTCCGATATCATTCAATCCATAGTGCCCGACGAACCACTTTTCAGTTTCTCTCAAATTACATTCGATTGTCTGTGTTTGGTAATGGGTTCATTATCTTCTGTTTCTTTCGCCTCGGGTTTCGATCAATTACCACTGTCAGCCATTGTCTCAGCCTTGCCTCACATTGGTAATCTGTTTACTTCACTCTTTAATTGTTGTCTCAATTTGAGTCATTTTCCGTCTCTTTGGAAGCGCGCCATTGTGCGTCTGCTGTCCAAAGTGAAGTCGCCCGCCTCTCCTTCGGATACTCGACCCATAACTAACTTGTGTGAACTTTCCAAACTATTCGAAAGAGTCATGCACCGGCAAATCGTTGACTTAATTTCTTCTAATCATATTCTTGATGATCGCCAATCAGGATACCGCAAGGGTTACTCTACCCAGACCGCTCTGCTTCGAATATTCCATGATGTCATGAGTGCGGTGGACATAGGCGAAGTTATCATTCTTGTCCTATTCGATTTCAGCAAGGCCTTCGACACTGTCTCACATCCCCTACTATTGACGAAGCTGAGAAAACTAGGATTTTCTGATTCAGCCCTCCGACTGATCTTTTCGTATCTCACCGGTCGCTCTCAAGCGGTTGTGGATTTGGAGGGCGTATTCTCCGAGTGGCTATTCGTTACCGCTGGGGTCCCCCAGGGTTCTGTATTGGGACCGCTCTTGTTTTCCTTATTCATTAATGACATCGGCGCTTTTCTCCGATTCACTGAGCGCATGATTTTCGCTGACGATACACAAATTTATCGTAAGTGCCTCCTGAGAGAACTCAGCGTTGGCCTGCAGCTGGTGGCACATGATGTGGGAGTTATCGCTGAATTCGCGGCTACTAATGGGTTGTCTCTTAACCTTAATAAATCTAAGGTGATGATACTTGGTGGTAGGCAATACGTGAGGCAGATTGATTTAAAGAATTTACCTTTTATTTCTATCAACGGCTCTACTATTCCGTTTGTATCTGAGGCTCGCAATCTGGGGATCACAATGGCATCCGACCTGTCATGGAGAGGCCACGTCAACTATATTTCTAAAAGAGTGCATTTTACGCTGCATAAGCTTAAATTCCATAAAAATTCCTTATCTTTTCAATTACGCGTTAAACTTGTATCCACTTTGATATGGCCTCTCCTAGACTATTGTTCCCTGGTGTACAATGACGTCACTGATGAACTCAATACAAAATTACAAAGACTTATAAATTGCACGATTCGATTCATCTTTAATTTAGGACGCGATAAACGCATTACGCCTTATCGTCATCAGTTAGGGTGGTTGTCCGTGAGGAACAGGCGTCTATACTTCCTTGGAATTGAAGTTTATAAAATTGTCAATGGTACGTCCCCCGGCTACCTTTCTGAGATTTTCATTAAATCCGATCCTTCAATTAGACGTTCGTCACGGTTGGCATTGCCTCAAACATTTCAGATTCCCTTACACAGAACTGAGACGTATCATCGGTACTTCCACCTTGCGGGTATTTATCTGTGGAACTCGCTCCCCATTGAGGTAGTGTCATCCCCATCCATCACGGTTTTCAAGAGTAAGCTCCACGATCATCTATTTTCACTCGAGCTAATCAGCGATCAAGGTCTAATAGCGGAGACTCCCGCTGCTTCAACTTAGATTTAAGTTAAATTGGTTCAACCGTGAGCCTTTTAGGTATAAGCTAGCAACTAAGTTTGGGCATATGTGCAGCCTAAATAGAAAGAGCAAACTCGAGAGAGCTTACTATTTCAAGGTGAGCTGCTGGGATCGGCATTCGTGCAATAACTTTCACATCGCGGCACTGCTGCTGTACATCACACTTTTATTTTCCGTTATTTACCTATGTCAGCTCGTTCCTGTTTGCTCTTCAAACTTTTAATTTCTGCTTATTCTTGCTTTCGTTCTTTATTTTTATTTTTATTTTTGTTTTGTCTTGCATATTCTGCGATCCTTGTATCATTATACTATATTTGCCTAAAGTCTTGACTAGGGCATAATAAATATCAATCAATCAATCAATCAATCTCTCTCTCTCTCTCTTCGTGTGAGTATTGCTAGATCACTGTATTTTTGTTCCTGCATTTAGTGAAAATTGTTACTGCTGTAGGCTGCCTCCGGGCTATTTTGTTGCAGGATAAAGCAAGTCTTTAGTTGCTTGTCACGTACTATACTCATTTTCATAATACTTGCCGCTTATTTCGGAGCATTTTGGGTGACAAGCATGTTATACATCCTAACCTAATTCTTGGAAATCTTCTGGAATTCTTGGAATCTTCCGTGGCAAGCGATGACCACTGCTGCGCATGTGCCTGCCTCACCGATCTGATCTTTTCTATACTTCTTGGTTTTCCGTGGTTGAAGTTTACTACTGCGGCGCATGCGCCTGTCGTCGCCGGCCATCCTTATCTCACTGCTGATTGGCTGTCGTCTTTACGTGCGCTTATCGTCACCGGACATCTTTATATCTATCTCACTGCTGATTGGCTGCCGTGTGTGACTCCGTGCATGCTGATTTATATGACTTTTACATCTAATTAGTGATTAGTGCTTGCGGATTGACTTTCACATGTAATTAGTGACTAACTGCATCGAACTATATACGGCATCTCGGGGATGCGGCCCGCGTGCGCTAAGTGTACGAAGCCGATAGCAACTGCTTCTGTTGAGTGTGAGTGCAAGCGAATTTTTCATCCTGGCTGTGTTAGGCCGTACTCTGTCAAGAAGTATGCTGATACTTGTTGTAAATCGTTAGCCACTTCATTGAATCTACCTCTCACACCTGAGGTCGAGAATACTGTACAGTCCTCTGACTTAAATATGGCTTCTCCTGCTTGCACTGGCACTCAATCGATGTCTCATAGTGACACCACAACAAACGATCTCTTACATCAATTGATGGATCAATTGAGGGCGTCGGATACTAGATTTTCCACTTTTGCCAGAGAGCAGGAGGCTAGATTTACCGCTTTCGTGAAGGATCAGCAGCGCACTAACAACGAGCTTAATGAAAAGCTTAATAGGCTTAACTCTATTGCAAATTGCGTCGAGCAGAATAATCAACGCATTGCCACGTTAGAGCAGCAGTGTGCCGCTCTGTCAAATGAGATCAGCGAATTGAAGGGCGATCGTGGGGCCTCTGGCTCTTCCTTGCAAAGTCAGTTTGCGAATGAGATCATTGTTTCGGGAGTCCCAGCAACAATGTCTATCACCCCCTCGGCATGCGTGCGCAATGTGTTTGCGACCTTAGACATCCCTGATCTGTCTTGCCACATTCTCGATGTCAGGGCTGTCGCTCGGAAGCCTTCGCCGGTGGGGCCGCACGGTCGACCTTTGCCCGTCTCTAATACTAGCTCTTTGATTGTTACTTTAGCTTCGGGTGCTGTCCGTGATACTGTGATAGCCAAGAAGCGCGCACGACGCACGTTGAAACAGAGGGACGTTTGTGGCAATGACTCGGATCGCAATGTACACGTAAACGAGCTGCTCCCTAAAAACATTTACGAATTGCTTCAACAGACGAAGCGTGTAGCCAAAGTTAAGTCGTATGCGTATGTCTGGGTGAGAGGCGGTCGCATCCGTGTTAGGCGTTCTGACGGTGATCCCGTGATTCAGATTTCCTCCATGGCTGATCTCGACAGGCTTGTTTGATGTGCGTACACCGGTCACTCTGCGTTGTCAGATAAAGTAACATCATCATCCACACATCGTTACTCTGCTTCGGGGACCACTCAATTTCGTGTGGCCCAATTTAATGCCAATTCTCTGCGTGGCCACATTGATTTTATCAGACTTCATTTTAATACCAACCACTATCATGTAATTTCTGTGTCTGAGACTTGGCTTCATGCAGGCGTTTTTGATGACCTGGTAGCTTTAGACAATTATTTTTTGTTACGTCATGACAGAGTGGGACGAGCGGGTGGTGGAGTGGCATGCTATATAAATAAATCACTTTAAGTCAAAATAGTAGCTGCCTCCAGTGATCTTTATGATAATTCACCTGAGTATCTAATTATTGAAATACGCTTTCCAGATGGTGAATCAGTGTTATTCGCGTCTGTTTATAGAAGACCTAAGAGCCTCCTCTTTCATGACTTTGTTGAGACACTAACTAGATACTTACACCTGTATAAAAATGTAATGATTGGCGGCGATTTGAATTGTAATTTATCATCGACCAGTTATGAGGCGAACTACTTGCGTGAGCTCATGTCCAGCTTATCATTACATATTATTAATTCTGAACCTACCCATCACACGGCTACCTCAGACTCATGGCTCGATGTTTTGATTATAGATGATGCTGATAAGCTCTTATCTTTCGCTAAATCTCAGAGTCCTTTCATAGCTGGTCATGATATAATAGAGTTGACTATGTTACTAAATGCTAATTCGATATCTGAGCGCACTATTTCGCGGCGATATTATAGAGGTATTGACTGTTCAGAGTTCTCAGATTACCTTGTATCCATTGCTGGTTTAGTGCGGACAGAAATTGATGAAGTGTCCAATGACACTGATGTTGATGGATTCTGCGAAGTGATGTCTCGCAACCTGTCAAAGGCACTGGATATCTTCGCTCCCATTCGAGTATTTACTATTAAGAAGCCTCCAGTGCGGTGGCTCACGGGGGATCTTAGAACGCAGATGCGTACTCGTAATCAGCTTTATAAGCAGGCAAAACGCTCTAATAGTTTACTTGGATATGCCACTTATAGACTTTTTTGCAATAAGCTTAATGAAGACATTAGACGCGCTAAAAATGAGTTTCAATTTAAATCTCTTGAAAACATCACTGATCCTTCAAAACTTTGGAGAGAACTTGCTCGTCTCGGTTTAGTAAAATCAACTCTAGTTTCTCCGTTACATTTTTTTACTCCTGATCAATTGAATTCTTACTATGTCTCAATTTCTACTACTCTGTCACCTTGCTCATTTACTGACTTCATTTCTGCTATCGATATGGTCTCTCGTCCATCTCAGCGTCCTGAGTTTGTTTTCTCTGCTATTACGTCAGATATAGTCTATAAACTAATTTCTACTGGACCTCTTCATTCATATGCGTCGGGTGCTGATGGCTTACCTCTCTACATTCTGCGCATATCTTGGTCTACGATTTCATCCTGTCTAACTGCGCTACTTAACCGCTCATTGGAGACCTCTTCTTTTCCGTCTCAGTGGAAGCGTGCACTTATCCGTCCTCTCTCAAAGATTCGCATTCCTTTATCCCCATCTGATACGCGACCGATAGCTAATCTGCCTGAACTGTCGAAAATACTTGAAAGGATAGTTACTTCGCAGATCACTGATTATTTAAACAAGTATAATCTCATAAATCCCAGACAGTCTGCGTATCGCCCGAGTCACAGCACTCAGTCGGCACTTCTTCGTATTTGTGATGAGATCAAGAAAGCAATTGACAATGGACACGTATTGATTACGATTCTCTTTGACTTCAGCAAAGCGTTTGACACTGTTCTACATCTTCGACTTCTCATTAAACTCAAAGAGTTAGGATTTTCTGACTTAGTCCTTATATGGATTTATTCATATTTGACAGGCCGTTCTCAGGCTGTAGTTGATGATGCAGAGGGTCTTTTGTCTTGGCTTTTTACGTTGTGTACGAGTGCCGCAAGGCTCTGTGTTGGGACCACTTTTATTTTCCTTGTTCATAAATGATATTGGCAGAGTGTTGTTATATTCAGAACATATGATATTCGCTGATGATGTTCAGATATATCGAGCGTGTCCACCCTCTGACATTCTGCATAATCTCAATTTGATCTCTAGGGATGCAAACGCCATCTTTGATTATGCCTCGGAGAATGGCTTGAAACTGAACCCTGCTAGGTCTAAAGTTATCATATTCGGCAGTAATAGGAACGTCAACAATATTGATCTCAACCTTTTACCACCTATCATAGTCAACAACATACCTTTACCATTTGTCAGTGAGGTCAGGAATTTGGGAGTCGTTTTTGAGTCCAATCTTTCTTGGAGAAAACACATTTCGCTTGTCTCGCAGAAAGTCCACTGGGCGTTATACAGGCTTAAGTTTAACAAAAACTCTCTCTCTACTGAGCTTAGAATTAAGCTTGTGACGACTTTAGTTTTACCTCATTTGGACTACTGCTGTCTTGTTTATCATGGCCTAAGTGAGGAACTGAACACCAAACTACAGAGGCTCGTGAATTGTTGTATCAGGTTTATTTACAACTTGCGACGAGATGGGCATGTTACTCCGTGCAGACGTCGCCTGGGTTGGCTTTCAGTCAAAAACAGACGGCTGTACTTTCTCGGATGTCAAATGTATCACATACTTTATATGTCCTCACCTGTGTATTTAAGTGAGCTATTTACACCTCTTGACTCATCGCTTAGAAGGTCCGAACGATTAGCCGCTTCTTCAACTCACATTTTTCATATTCCAGCTCATACAACAGTTGCTTACAGAAACTCCTTCCAGCTTTCATCCATTTATTTCTGGCACTCTCTTCCAAGCACATCGGCTTCGTCTCTTCCATCCTTTAAGTGTCTTCTTCGTGCATTTCTGTTTTCGTCGGAATCAGAGTGACTGGTTAATTTTAAGTAGTGTTAAGTATTAGTTTTAAGTAATAATTATGTTGCAATATATTTATTATGCTTTTACTTTCCTTTTCTGAGTTAATATTATGTTGCATACTACGTCTTTGATATATTGTATCTTTGCCCTATAGCTTATGTTTGGGCATAATAAACAATCAATCAATCAATCAATCAATCAATCAATCAATCAATCAATCAATCAATCTCTCTCTCTCTCTCTCTCTCTCTCTCTCTCTCTCTCTCTCTCTCTCTCTCTCTCTCTCTCTCTCTCTCTCTCTCTCTCTCTCTCTCTCTCTCTCTCTCTCTCTCTCTCTCTCTCTCTCTCTCTCTCTGGTGAGTATCGCATGTTGCTGTGTTTCCCTGCTCTCGTATTCGGCGAACTCCATCTCTGCCGTAAGCTGCCTTCGGGCTGTTCTGTTGCAGGCTTAAGCAAGTTTTTTGTTGCTTGTCAAGACTGATATATTATCTTTCTTCTCTTGCAACTACTGCACTGGATATTTTGCTGCTGAAATCTGCTTCTTATTCTAACCTCAATACTGCCTGATCTTGGGATTGACGTGAACTCTTGCTGCGCATGCTCCTGCTCCGCTCTCCTCGGCACTGTACTATCTTTTGTGCCTGGTGTTCCGCACGTGTTACCATCTGATTTTGGTTCTGTTCTTTGCTGTAGTAAACGGATCATGCAGCGTGTGTGCACCAAGTGCACTAAATCGATTGCGACTACATCAATTGAGTGCGAATGCAGGAGATTATTTCATCCTGGTTGTGTCAAGTCATACTTTCGTGCCAGGAACGCGGAGGCCTGCTGTAAATTATTATCTGCTTCATCAAAGGCACTTCTTACTCCTCAGGGTGAAAATACCGTGCGGTCATTCGATTTTGCTGATATGGCTACTTCTGTGACTTCTGTGAGCACTGATATACAACCGTCGTCACAGATTGATGCCACAACCAATGCTTTTACGTCAATTGAGTGAACTTTTAACAGCTTCAGATGCGCGATTATCTGCCTTAGTTGAGGCCCAAGATGTTTCATTAAAGGCATCTTTTACTCCTCAGGGTGAAAACACCGTGCGGTCATTTGATTTCCCTACTTCTGTGAGCACTGATATTCAACCGCCGTCGCAGATTAATGCCACTGCCAATGTGCTCTTGCGTCAGTTGAGTGAACAGCTGAAGGCTTTAGATGCGCGATTTTCGGCCTTCGTTGAGGCCCAGCGACAAACAAACAGTGAGCTTAGCGTTAGACATAATCAGTCGACTTGCATTGCGAACGATGTTGAACGTAATAACCATCGTATTACTAGGCTGGAGCAACAGTGCGTTACTTTTGCAAATGTGGTCCGCGATTTGAATAGCAATCGTGGAGATTCTCCTGTAGTTCCGCGGTCTCAGACAGAGAATATAACTGAGAGCATGCTTATTGTATCGGGGGTGCCAGCTGAGATGTCCATTTCCCCCCTAGCATGCGTTTGCAATGTATTCTCGGCCCTTGGCGTCCCGGATCTGTCCTGTCATATCCTGGAAGTCAGGGCCGTCGCACGCAGGCTTTTAATGGCAATGGCTCACGACCGACCGTTGCCGGCTCTTTCTTCTAGCTCGCTTATTGTCACCTTAACCTCCAGTGCGGTCCGCGATATAATTATATCGAAAAAGCGAGTGAGACGTGTGCTTAGGGAGTGTGAGGTTTGCGATTGCGGTTCTGATCGAAGTGTGTATGTCAACGAGTTTCTCTCTAAGGATGTAAATAAATTGCTTCAACAAACTAAGCTAGTTGCCAGGGAACGATCTTATAGGTATGTCTGGGTGAAGGCATGTCGTATTTGTGTTAGGCATTCGGATGGTAAGCCTGTTATTCAGATCGACTCTGATGCCGACCTTGACAAGCTCGTTTGACGTACACATTCCGGTTACTCACTCAGCCACGCTCTTGCTTATTAAATTCTTACCAAATCATATTGTCTATAATCGCTTTATACCTATACTTTACTGATTGCTTCATACTTGCTAATTATTAGTTTTAAATTTTTTTGTATGTTTTGCGACTCTCGTATCATATTCTTTATATTTGCTCTTGCGTATCTTGCTCTATAACCATGCTTTTGCTATTTTCTTGCCATTTCTATGGTCGTTTTGCATTCTATGTCTTGCTTATTTGATCTGATTATTATTAGCCTTAAGATTTGTTTACTTTAAGTATTAATCTAAGCTTATATCAGGATACTGTCGTATATTTCTTGTTCATTACTGAATTGTACTGTATTTTTCTTGCTTATTCTATCTTTGCCCTTTAGCCTTGGCTCGGGCATAATAAATCAATCAATCAATCAATCAATCAATCAATCTCTCTCTCTCTCTCTCTCTCTCTCTCTCTGATTTATCTTGGCAAAGCCATGTCACACATATCTCAAAGAGAGTTTACTTTACGCTACACAAACTTAAATTCCATAAGAACTCCTTATCACATAATCTACGCGTAAAACTTGTGACCTCTTTGATCTGGCCCTTGTTGGATTACTGCTCTCTCGTCTACAACGACATCACTAACAAGCTTAACACCAGACTTCAGTGACTCATTAATTGTGCGATTCGTTTTATTTTTAATTTAAGGCGAGACGAACACATCACGCCCTACCGACATCGACTCGGGTGGCTGTCGGTTGAAAATAGGCGTTTATACTTTCTCGGGATAGAAATGTTCAAGATTGCTCATGACATGTCTCCTAAGTATCTCTCCGAAATTTTCATCCATCCTGATCCCTCAATCAGAAGATCGTCACGTTTAGCACTACCACACACTTATCATGTTCCTATTCATAGAACTGAGACGTATCGCAAGTCTTTCCACCTCGCAGGCATTTACTTGTGGAACTCGCTTCCTAACGACGTGGTGTCATCGTCGTCCATAGCCATATTTAAGAGAAAGCTCCACGATCATCTCTTCTCGCTAGAACTGGCTCTGAGTTCTACCGTGGGCCTCTCTTCCTCCTAAGTGCAATTTAGTTTAAGGGTGTCAACTCACTGTACATACATTAAGTAAGTTAAGCTACATTTTAATTCTTATGCTATAATTTTGTTTGTTGTTTTGCCTGCGAGATCGTCTAGGTATGTACGTATTGCTTCCTCTAGCATCCTTCGCGGAGGACGAGTAGCATGCTTTAATACTATATTTTATTTTCTATTTTGACCTATTTCGTCCTTCGCTGGGGGTGTATCTCCTGTATTTCTATTTTTTATATATACTGCATATTGTACATCCGCGGCTATTATACTGTTCTCTGAACATTACTTTGTTTTTTATATTTAGTTTTATATGTTCATTTATTTGTTATTCATGATTTGCCTAAAGTCTTGACTAGGGCATAAATAAAATCAATCAATCAATCAATCAATCTCTCTCTCTCCCTCTCTCCTTTCCTCCCTCCCTCCCTCCTTCCCTTCCTCCCTCCCTCTCTCCCTCCCTCCCCCTCTTCCTCTCCCTCTCTCTCTCCCTCTCCCTTTCCCTCTCCCTCTCCCTTTCCCTCTCCCTTTCCCTCTACCTCTCTCTCTCTCTCTCTCGAAAAGATATTAAAATGGTGGACTTTCCACACCACCCTTGAAATTGGCAACAATCATGCGCCAGAGTAACGTCGCGTCTCCATTATTTTCATGAGCGCGGGATATCTGGAAACCGAATTTCCAAAATAACATGTTTGTGAAAAATAAAACTTAAAAAAAAAAGAAATTATTTTAAAAATAATTTTTTAAAATTTGGTTTAAAAATCGGTAACAAAAAATAATACACATTATTGCCATTCCCAGAAAATTCTACCCGTTTCATATATAATTCTTTAAGATTCGGTTGAAAACTGTACATTTGCATAGCGAAAAAGTATTCATACATTTTTTTCAAGAAATTCAGTCTATTAATAAAAAATTAAACCCATCGACACCATCCCCGAAAAATTCGAAAAATTTCTGATACTGGTTTCCAAAAAGATCGCTAATAAAAAATTATACACTTTATGGTACTCCCCGGGAAATTCTAATACCCCTATTTTTTATACAATTCTTTAAAATTCGGTCAATTATTTGCCGAAAAATTGGAAAAATTTCGGATACCGGTTCCCAAATAGATCGGTAACAAAAAACTATACACTCTATAGCACTCCCCAGAAAATTCTACCTCTGTTTCATATACAATTCTTTAAGATTCGGTTGAAAACTGTAGATTTGCATAGTGGACAAACATACAAACAAGCTGTGTGCCAAAAGTGTGCAAGTAGAAACTTGCACATTGCTTCCTCATAGTTTTAAAGTGTTCAAGTGGAAACTTGTACATTGCTTCTTCATAGTTTTTAAGTGTACAAGTAGAAACCTACACATTGCTTTTATGATGAAGCTTTTATTTTATTCGATGTATACTAATCAGTATTTATTTCTTTTGGCTTCCTCATAGAGGAAGCTGCTATAAATCATATATAAGAAGCATTTATCCATGTAGATTATGTATGATTATATACAATTATATATAAACTTTAGATTCGGATTATCCAATAGATGGCATTTGATAAGATTCATTTCCTGTATTTAAAAAATTTTGCTGTTTGTATGTTTTCATGTTTTTCAACAATATTTAAACAATATTAAAATTATATAATTAGTTTTACGGAGTGGGTACTAAGACTGTCCACTCCAACCTTCCTCCTTTCTCAGGCCGGGCTTGGGACCGTCCAAGGCAATTCAACACCAACTTACCTTTAATGATACTTTATTCATAAAAAAAAATTAAGCTCCATATCTCAAAATTTGCAGAAATTAGGGCAATCATATAGATTTTTTTAGATAAAAATCGGTAATTCCTTCATTATTAGCAGATTTTATTAATTCTATTATATTCTTCAGTTTTTTTTACCCTTAATTTATATATAATTCTTTAAAATTTGGTTAATCAGTTCTTAAGTTATAAAATTTTTGGTAAATTTGAGTGTTTTTTTAAACAAAAATTGATAACCCCTTTATTATTAGCAATTTTTAATAATTTTTTTATATTCTTCAGTTTTTTCTACCCCTATTTCATATATAAGTCGTTAAGATTTGGCTGATTTCAAAGAGGTTCAACACCAACCTACCTTTAATGATACTCTACGATTTTTCGACGTTTTTGAACATAAGCGATACTTTGGCATCAAAAACTCAAAAAACAATTTTCATATCAGTCTTTTCTACTCCTATTTTATATATAATTTTTTTAAATTCGGTTGATTAGACTTAGCTTTATATGCGAGCAAAATTATGAACCTTTGATCGCGTATAAAGTTGGGTCTAATCAACCAAATTTTAAAAAATTATATATAAAATAAGGGTAGAAAAGACTAGAAAATATAATAAAAGTAGAAATAGATCGATATCTCCAAATTTGCAAAAGTTAGAGCAACCACGAACATTTCTAAAATAATTCAAAATTTTTTTAAAAAAGAACCCTTTTACCGATCATCGCCAAATTCAATACCAACCTTCCTTGAATGATACTCTATCGATTAAAAAAAAAAACAGCCCGATATCTCAATATTTGCGGAAGTTAGTGCAACCACAGACATTAAATCTGCACATACACACACACACACGGACAGGCGATTTTTAGGCGATATTTCGATGTTTTACAACAATCTGAACATATTGGCAGAAAAAACTCAAAAACCAATCTTTTCGTTGGTTTCTTCTACCCCTATTTCATATATAATTCATTTAAAGGACCACGCACACAAACACTGGAATCTGGGCCCCGGTCAAATTTCTCCAAACTTTGGGATTTTTTAGCTTATGACCCCTCGATCAAAAGTCCTTATGGGCCAGAACCTCCAAGAAGTCATGGAAAAGAGTTATGGGGTATGGAAGTCGACGGAATATAAGTAGTCGAGTATACACGTTTTTACCTTTGAAATGTCTCAAATTCAAGGGGATTTATTATGATAACTAATGGGACAAAACTTCTTGAACTTGGAGAGGACTATCTGATAGTTTGGACCAATCTTGGCCATAAAGTCTAACTAGGGTCCGGTATGGCCCAGTAAAGGCTGAGCCAGGTTTTTAGGATGGAAACCTGGAGTTATCGCAGAATCAGATTCTGTGACTAGAAATATATTCAGATATTATACTAACATTTCATAACCGATCCAAACAATTAAAGCAAGATCCGGTGTGAATCCGATTAATTAAGGCAAGACCCGTGTGGACCCGATCATTTAAGGCAAGACCCGTGTGGACCGAACCAGTTAAGGCAAGATCCGGTGTGAACCCGACCGGTTAAGGTAAGATCCGGTGTGGACCCGATCAATTAAGGCAAGACTCGTGTGGACCCGATTAATTAAGGCAAGATCCGATATGGACCCGATCAATTAAGTAAGACCCGTGTGGACCCAACCAGTTAAGGCAAGATCCGGTGTGAACCCAATCAATTAAGGCAAGATTCAGTGTGGACCCGACCGGTTAAAGCAAGATCCGGTGTAAACCCGATCAATTAAAGTAAGACCCGTGTGGACCCAACCAGTTAAGGCAAGATCCGATATGGACCCGATCAATTAAGGCAAGACCCGTGTGGACCCAACCAGTTAAGGCAAGATCGGGTCCACACCGAATCTTTCCTTAATTGGTCGGGTCTACACCGGATCTTGCTTTAATTGTTCGGGTCGGTTATGAATTAGTACCATATCTGAATATATTCCTAGTCATAGAATCTAATTCTGCGATGAATCCAGGTTTCCATCATAAAAACCTGGCTTGGCCCTTACTGGACCCTACCGGACCCTAGTTAAACTTTATAGCCAAGATAGCATTAGTTATCATAATAAATCCCCTCGAATTCAAGACAATTTAAGGATAAAAACGTGTATACTCGACTACTTATATTTCGTCGACTTCCATACCCTATAACTGTTTTCCATGACTTCCTAGAGGTTCGGGTCCATAAGGACTTTTGATCGGGGGGTCATAAGCTAAAAAATCCCAAAGTTTGGAGAAATTTGACCGGGGCCCAGATTCCAGTGTTTGTGTGCGTGGTCCTTTGGTTGACTAGACCCAACTTTATGCCCAATCAAAGGTTCATGTACGAAATTCACGAAAACAAAGCTTCCTCTATGAGGAAGCAACAAACATACATTCATTTTTATATATATAGAGATGATATGATAATTCCCGCGCGAAGCGCGGGCCGAAACGCTAGTCCAAAATAATATACATATATATCTATCACAATAAAAAATTAACAAAATTATAAATTACGAATATTATTAGCAATATAAAAAATATGCACTTTCAAAAGAACGAACAAAATTTAAACCAGCAATAATCAAACTTATTTTGTGAAATCAGTCTTATTAATTAGTCTTATTAAGTAATTTTTTATTTTGATATATAAAAGTTAGCAAGTTAACATTTTCCGGTGATAAGCAACTTCTCTTACACGTATAATGTTGCCAGCTGTCAAAAATGTCCTCTCTGATGCAGCTGATGTAGCTGGTATGCTTAAGTATTTTCTAGCTAGTTTGAAAATTACTGGAAACTTATCACAATGAGTTCTCCACCATAGTAATGAATCCAAATTGTGTCCAATTTGTGATTCAGATACATACAAATCAAACTGAGATTGTGCATGGTTAATGGAATCTGACTGGAATAAAAAATCTAATGCCGTTTCTTTGGTCATTTCGTTAGAATCAACATCCATAGGTTCATCATCGTAAATTAAACTTTTGACGTGCTCGATAATATCCCGCCTCATTATTTCAACATCTAAAGATTTATACCTAGGATCTAGAAAACTAGAAATTTGCGCAGCTGAAATGGGTTTCGGTCCTTCATCAGCATCATTAACAAAATCGACTTCAAGTTCAAACCTTGATTTCAGTGACGAACAGGCTGTGACTTTGAATTGTCTTACGTTTTGACTATCACTTGGCAAAATAAGCATATGCTTCGTTATAATACTATTAATAATGGGCCTTACGCTAGACAATGTTGGTATCTCTTCGCTGCAAAATATTGTGGTGGCTATTTGAAATGGTTTTAAAATTGTGACTATTTCTTTCATTTGAGACCATTCTTCTGACGTAATTTCTAATTTATGAGCTAAAACCTTTGTTGTTATTTTAGAATCAGTCAGCACAAGGGAAATCGCTTGTCGATTTCGTAGGAGACTTTCACACATTTTCAATTTCGAATTCCACCTTGTCTCACAATTTTGTACTAATCGTTCTGAATTTTGTTGCAACTGTGTCTGTCTTTGACATAAAGCGCGCGCTTTACTAGCTACATTAGATTTATAAAAATGGGTTGTAATGGAACGACCTTTTGTGCATAAATTATTATATGCCGGAACAGCTTTCAGAGCATCTTTTACACAAAGATGCAAAAAGTGAGTATTGCATCGGATGCTATAAAGGATTGTGTTCATAAGATTTCCAGCTGAAATCATAGCACTTGCACTATCGTGTACTACAGCTATTACTTTATCCCTTAAGTTACATTCTCTGATCACAGATTGGACTGTTTCAGCTATGTTCACTGCTGTAGCACGGCCGTCAAGCAATTCATTGCATAAGGTCACACGTTGCATTCTATCTTGTTTAGGGAAATACTGTGCTTCAACAAAAATGTATGTATGTTGAACCCTTGATGACCATTCATTAATACTTAAAGATATAGAGACTTAAAGATATATATAGTCAACTTTTTCAAAGTTTTTCATAATTTCTTGTTTCATTTCATCGCGAAGTAACTGTAAGCGAGTACGGACGGTAGTCGCACATGGCACCTTGAATCCAGGTTCTAATACATGCATGAAGTCGAGAAAACCTCGAGAGGATACAAATGAAAGAGGCAATAATGTAGTTCCAATCATGCGTATGAGACTTTGGCAAATGAATTCCTGCCTTTCTGAACTACAATAACTATCTCCCTCACATCTTCTTCTGCGTTTTCTAGGAGTAAAATTAGATTGAGATGACTGTTCTGCGGAATTTCCCATTCCATACTTATCATCTTTATTGATACTTAAATCACCTTCAACACTAAAATATATTATTTCTTGACTTCAGAATTTTGATCTTCAAAAAATTCTGATTATGTTAAAATATTACATAACAATTGAATACCATGTATTACGATCCACAGAGTTCGTATGTGATAGACCATGAACTTTTATTAAATGGTTTGCGATACATGAAGGAGAACCATTATAATACAAGACAGCTTTACAGATGTTGCATATAGCATCTTTTCTATCATCAGATTTATCTGCATGCGTCCAAATCCAACTGGGTTTTTTAGGCATAATTATATTTAATATAAGTGTGCTGGAATGATACATATAAATTTATAAATCACTTTCATATTGTTTAATTAGATCTTCAGATTATATAAAATAATATCATAAAATTTAACCTTCAATCTGTATACATAAAGATTTATTTTTATTTTCTAAACTTGTTAAGTTGCTTCAGTCTTTAAAATTCTTAAGAACTATTAGAAATTATAAAATCTTGTTAGTCTTGAAAATACATCAATAACATAGTATTAGAGAAAAATAGATTCCTTGAAAACTTTTATTACTTACAATTTACACGGATAATTACTTATAGCGAATTCGGGCGCTTGCACTAGTGCACACTGAGTGCGCACTAAAGCTTGTTTTCTTAATCAATTGTTATTATTTACAGATCATCTTAAATACTTCTTAGTCTGTAAAATGATTTGTACAGCATCCGTATAGATATTACAAATTGTTTTATTGGCCAAAATGTTTTTAAATGTGTATTTAAAAGACTTTAAATATAAGAATAGATTATAAACAAGCTTTAGTGCACACTCAGTGTGCACTAGTGCAAGCGCGCCCGAATTCGCTATTACAATTTACACGGATAACCTAACCTAACCTAACCTAACCTAACCTAATCTAACCTTGCAACCGCATGCTTCCTTGTCGCGACCCCTTCACCAAGGGACAACCCGAATAGTCCTTCAAAGGGCAGAGCCGACAGCAGCCACGACCAGGACGAGCTCGATACTGGCAGGAGGACAAGCTGAAGTGCCACCCGAGGCACTGGTAGGCGAGGACAAGTCCACGGCGAGCTTTCAGAGCTCGTTGAGCGTCGGGAAATCTCCACGCGACAAAGGGGACAATCCCGAATTAGTCATAAGTTGCGATCTAGCGTTCCAAAGATGGGGACGTACCCGGACGATGGTCCGTTAATTGATTTCAGTTTCGGTGACTCGCAGAGTCGTGCATTTTGTTTTGATCTCACGCTCCCATCCGACGAATTAGTCATTAAGAGTTTACAAATCGCGCGTTCTATTCTATTTTTAGTTTATTTCGGCTCAAGCGACATTTAACGTTTCTCATTTTGTTTATTCCGTTCGGCGCGTAAAAAGATGCGTACGCGTCAAATAGCGTCGCTAGGTTTGAGCCACCAACAACTTCCAGGAAAAGGAGAGGCGTACAATCGAACGTCTCGCCGAGATAAGAGGACGACCGTGACGATGGGAAAATTGTTCCCAGAACTCACAAACGGAGCAGCTGCGGACCGAAACAACCGACCGCGGTACTTCGTTGGATAATAAGAAACTGTCGGAGCGCAGCGGCGCCAAGAACGGACCCCGGGGAGCCAAGATGGCGGACCGTCCGCGATTTCGCGTAGTTAGAAACTTTCGCGAGAATGAAGGGCCCCTGATCAAATCAGGGAGCTCAGGAAACAAGCTCATCCAGCAAATTTCGGGTTTTGATCAATATTAAAGAAAATGGCGGACTGTCCGTAATCTACGAAATAGCGAATAAAACGGGACATAACGCGGTACCGGCCGAAGGTACGAAGCATCAGGAAGTAAATTCGCCGGGAATTGTTGCGATCCAGCGACGGATACGCGAGTTGTGGATTCGTCCGGGAACTTGCACCAGGTGCGTCATCCTCGAAAACCGAGTAGCCCGACGAGAGGGGAACGCCGTAATAGGTGACGTACCGATTACCGCCAAGATCCGACGACCGGATCACGAGTTGGCGTACCGTCCGGGAACTCGCACCAGGTGCGTCATCCTCGAGAACCGAGTAACCCCGACGAGAGGGGAACGCCGTAATAGGTGACGTACCGATTGCCGACAAGATCCGACGATCGGATCACGAATTAGCGTATCGTCCGGGAACTCGCACCAGGTGCGTCATCCTCGGAAACCGAGCAGCCCCAACGAAAGGGGAACGCCAAAATAGACGACGTACCGATCGCCGCCAAGATCCGACGACCGGATCACGAGTTAGCGTATCGTCCGGGAACTCGCACCAGGTGCGTCATCCTCGAGAACCCAGTAGCCCCGACGAAAGGGGAACGCCTCAATAGACGACGTACCGATCGCCGCCAAGATCCGACGACCGGATCACGGATTAGCGTATCGTCCGGGTCTCAATTAAGCGTTGGGATAGGTCGGCGACGTCAGCGGACGTAGTGCTCGTCACCCGGACGTCTTCCTCGAGGAAGTCGGCCGGAATTGGAAAGAGCGTGCGAATTAAGCCGGGGCGCATAGGTCGGCATCAACGGCGGACGCATATTCGAACTAGTGGAAAACCACTACCCGGGTCACAGGACGGCAAGATCGCGAGCGCAACGCCCGTGGAAATTTCCACGGGGATCCGCGTAAACACCGGGACGGAAAATTACCGAGATTAATATGCGCAGTTACGAACCCCTTTCACAGAGAAAGTCGCTCGAAAGTCCGTAGTGGGGGCCAAATGTGCGAAGGTAGGGAGGCCGAGCGAGACGAGCGGCTCGAGGCAGTCTCTCGGGGATAGTTCACGGAGCAACACGTAATTTCGCATATTCTCTCGTCGTCGCGCTAAGTCCCGCGATCGTAATCCGAGTGCGCAAATTCTAGTCTCGTAACTTCCATAACAACCGGGAACGCCCGCGAAACGCGTTAATTTTCGTCATTATACCGGCGAACGGCTAATCACCCAGTAAGCAAAATGTTAGCAGCATGCGCGCAGATTGGCATCAAACTCGATCAAAATCCCAGACCAAAACCATAGTCATCTGTGTCCGCATTAAGCTTGTGTTTTGTAGGCAGATTCTGCTGACATAATATGACAGCAGATTGTCGCAAAATACCGAGCAGACTCTGCTGACATAACCTGTCGACAGATTGGCGGCAGAAACCGAGCAGGGACCTGCGTAATACAATCTGGCGGCAGATAGGCAGCAGAAACCGAGCAGGATCTGCGTAATCTAATCTGGCAGCAGATAAGCAACAAAAAGCAAGCAGGATCTGCGTAATGCAATCGGACGGCAGATACGCAGCAAAAACCGAGCAGGATCTGTCGTTTTAGCGGTCCTTATTATTCCGGCTACTATTAAATTTTTTTAATTAATAAAATATTATTGAGGAGACAAATAATTAAGTAAATATAATACCATAATTATATACAATTACACTTTAATACAAAATAATTTATAAAATTTACACACATAAAGATTATAAAATTATTAAAATATGATATAAATTAGTGGAAAGCAATAAAATAAAGAATAATTACATAAAGATTTCATACATGCAACATACAATATACAAATTTCAACATATATATACAAATTATAAATAATTAAAATAATGCAAAATCGATCCCTGTGTTTCTCTCCACGAATTATTATTTCTCTTCGTTACTTCTCATCGTATGTATAGTTGACCTAAACAGACAGAATAACAAAATTAAGAAACAGAAACTACACGTGCAATATATTTTTATTGCGCATTACAATATATTTGGAAAAAAGATATTGCAAATACGCAATCAAACACGCTGGCACTTTTGGTATCATATACGATTATAAAATATTATAGCACTGAAAAGTGCTGATTTATGATTGCGGACAGAGGAGAGTTCCTGTTTGATCATTAAAAAATGGGCGCTGAAAAGTGCCGTTTTCTTTTCCTTCTTCAGGAAAAGTAATATCCCTGGTGTAGGAACTTCCTGGTAGGATCCTCCTCCGGTGTGTAGGGTCTCCCGGATGTGTGTAGGACCTCCCCGCCTGGTCTTCAGTAATGGTAGTGACGTCGTGGCTGTTGTACCTAAAACTGTAAGTAAAAATGCGTTATATTACAACAAAATCACAAGAAAAATATACACACATATATAAAGGGCATGACATATAGAGAAACTTCAGCAGCAAGACTGAAACAGTAAGTGAATCGATCGACCATAGTTCTTGATAATCTTACATTAATTATATCTATCAATCGATTCGCTTATTGTTAAGTTCGCAAGTCTTTTACTCCTTAGATTTCTTTACGTGTCATATGAATCTAAGAAAAAAAAACAAAATTGCTGCGTACAATACTTATCCGTTTGTTAACTCGCTCGTATTAGTTGTGTCGTCTTCTGCTCGTCGCTCGTCGCTCCACAGATCACGGTGAATCCTTGCGCCGGCTGCCGTAGCACCGCGTCGATCGCGTGGACCGCGTGTCTTGTTTCTGTGTCTCTCCTTGGCTGTTCGAAGAGCCTCTCGCATGCACGACTGAAATTCCGAGCGCGTCGGTCTATCAAAATGCCGGTTATTACATACCGCTTCTGAAAATGGAACACATTGCAGTTGCATTAACGCTAACAACAAATATGTGTAAAAAAGTTATCGTACCGTAGATTGCCATAACAAGACGAGTGTTATAAAGCGATCGTTGTCCTCCTTCTCGCCCCCACCAAGTGAATGAAGGCGTTACGGCATCCGTAAGTCCTTCCTTGAAGCAGAGATTGACTGCTTCTTTCAAATTGAAACCGCCGACGTAACGGAAATAATGCACCTGTAACAAAAGTATGAACAATTAAACATATTGAACACCGTATCATAATGTATAACATGTACTTACAAAAAACGCATAATTTTTCTTTTAACTTACGATTTCGAAGTAATCGTTGTCAGCAATATTTTCAAATGTATCCAGCTCTGCCAAAGATGAAACGGGAAGGATGGTTGGTTTACGAGTCGGGCGTTGGCGATCTTGAACAATTTTTAAAATGCTTTCCAGTAAGGTGTTTGTTGTTCTGTATAAATAAAACGTTAACAAATATTAATATTATAGAAGTGCATCAATAAGTACAATATATCTAAAACTTACTTCATGTGTACCTCGATGTGATGCAAACGCTCGTGTACACTTCTGCAAATATTAATTAACATTATAACAAATAGGTAACGTTTTTACAAATCCATTTCCATATACATTTTTTTTCATTCGTAGAACAAATAAACATGTATAAACTTACCGATTGTCCGTTGAGATTCCTGACCGCCAATTTTCTGGATGAATCAATCCTGGTTGTTGTGAAGGATAGAAGTTTTTCTCTCCCACAGATATGGTATTCTGAAACTCAGGAATTGTGTTTCTATAAGTTGCTCTTTTCTGTGTTACTTGCGCTGTATTGGTAACAGTGTTATTATAAGGTGTATATGACTGAACGTTTGCACATGATTGAATGTCTCTGTGTGATTGAATATTTGGGTATGATTGAGTGCTTGTATGAGGTTGAACGTTCGTGTGTGATTGAAGATTCGAGTGGGATTGAGTGCTTGTATGAGGTTGAATGTTCGTGTGTGATTGGAAATTCGCGTGAGATTGAGTGCTTGTATAAGGTTGAATGTTCGTGTGTGATTGAAGATTCGAGTGGGATTGAGTGCTTGTATGAGGTTGAATGTTTGTGTGTGATTGAAGATTCGCGTGAGATTGAGTGCTTGTAGGAGGTTCAATGTTTGTGTGTGGTAGAATATTCGCGAGAGATTGACTGCTCGTATGAGGTTGAATGTTCGTGTGTGATTGAGCACTTGTATGAGGTTGAATGTTCGTGTGTGATTGAAGATTCGAGTGGGATTGAGTGCTTGTATGAGGTTGAATGTTCGTGTGTGATTGAAGATTCGAGTGGGATTGAGTGCTTGTATGAGGTTGAATGTTCGTGTGTGATTGAAGATTCGCGTGAGATTGAGTGCTTGTAGGAGGTTCAATGTTTGTGTGTGGTAGAATATTCGCGAGAGATTGACTGCTCGTATGAGGTTGAATGTTCGTGTGTGATTGAGTACTTGTATGAGGTTGAATGTTCGTATGTGATTGAATATTCGCGTGAGATTGAGTGTTTGTATGAGGTTCAATGTTTGTGTGTGGTAGAACATTTGCGTGGGATTGAGTGCTTGTAGGAGGTTCAATGTTTGTGTGTGGTAGAATATTCGCGTGAGTTTGAGTATTTGTATGAGGTTGAATGTTCGTATGTGATTGAATATTCGCGTGAGATTGAGTGTTTGTATGAGGTTCAATGTTTGTGTGTGGTAGAAAATTCGTGAGAGATTGACTGGTCGTATGTGGTTGAATAATCATGTGTGATTGAAGATTTGCGTGAGATTGCGTGCTTGTAAGAGGTTGAATGTTCGCGTGTGGTTGAAAATCCGTATCGTATGATTGAACATTTGTGTGTGACTCAATATTTGTTTGTGTTTCATCGCGTGTGTACGGTGATAAATATGTATGTGTGACATTATTTGTCAAATGTAAGCTCTCATCCGAATCCTCTTCTCCGCTGTCCTCTTGCAGAGTATTTCTAATGTAGTCGACATCATCGTCTATTTCTCCATCAGTAATAAGCCTTGCAGCCGTTTTTTTCCGTTTTTGACTTTCGTCCGAAGAAGTGGTCTGCTTATATCGTTTAGGTGTCTTGATATTGCGCTTCGGCCGTTGATTCATATCTCTATCTGTAAATGCAAACATTAATAAGTTATATGTAATGGACGTAATTTATATTGCCTGCAACTAGAAAACTTTCTGAAAAACATTGTAATTTTAAGAGAAAGCCTAAATATGAAATACCTTTAATTAAGTATTGCAGAAGATAAGAGAAATTGTTAACAATGTTATGGCATATATTATGTAGATATGTGCAAAACCCGCGATGTGGACAACATAATAACTTGGGCTGCGGTCCACTTAACACTACAAATTCAAAAAACATTCATCTTCTCCTTTTTTTCAATGAAGAAAGGAGAAGACAAAGAATAGCTTTGAAGCATTTGTAGCATCAAATGAACCGCAGCCTTTGTAACATTACAATAGAAATACCCCACGTAACAATTTTACTTTCGGGGGGATTTATCTGATCATAATATATTATACATGTCCTTTCCCAAAGAGAAAGAGAGAGAGAGAGAGAGAGAGAGAGAGAGAGAGAGAGAGAGAGCTGATCATGTTACGCTATGATATAACACGTACGGTTTCTAAATATAAAACATTATAAACTGTAATTATAAAAAAGTATTTGAATTGCACGGGGAAAAAAGATATTAATGGGATTGACGAGAAACGTGCAAATACACATTACTAGGATAAACAGCACAAAAAGAAATTGTAAGTAATTTTTCAAATTTCTCAGAAAGCGAACAGAAGACAGAAAATAATGCACAACAGCAATGTTTGTATAAATAATATTATAGTATAATATTATATATACGCTATCTAATAACGTACATTCGGCAATTTCTTGAATAGAAAAAATAATATGCTAAACATTGTATAAAGCATACTTTAGATTTAGATGATGCAAAACACGAACATCAAACCATATTCATTCACAATTCCTATAAAAATACAATGTAAAATATTAATACTAATACGGTTTTTATATCTTCTCGCTGTGTGTAATAGCGACTACCAGGTGTTGAGATATTTCCAGATGGTTTTCTTCATCGTTATACTGCTGTCGTTCACCGATGTATAATTCCAAAGAAGCATTCTGTAACATTTTGCGAAAACTTCCTCCAAACGAACATGGAACACATCGTTACTCAATGTGGAACATTTATACACTTGGAGAGCAGAAGACAAAATGCCGATATCATAAAAATCACCAGTGTCTATAAATTTTTTTACTACTAGAAAGTGCACATCATTGTCCATAACAATGTCGTGGACGATGCAGATGGATCCATCATGTAAAAGGCAAAAATTATCACGCTGATCTAAGCTTAGTAACATTTTGTTAAATATGATCTTACGATATCGAGAACCAACTGCACTACGCTATACGGAAACACGAATGGAAGAGTCATCAGTGTCGCAATTATTATTTGTTCGTTCCGTGAATATCTAACTCTGCTATTTGATTGGAAAAGTGTTGAAGAGGTAAACGGTAAACCTGGTTGTGTGTGTGTGTGTGTGTGCAATATACTTTCTAAAGATTGATATATTAGACTAAGACTACCAAGCTGTCTTACATCATCAGGGAGATAAAAAAGACCATGGACATTGTAGGTATTGAAATTTGAACCGTGAAGACTTTCAGATCTTTGAATAAATTTTTGCAACGCAAGTTTCGCAAAGTTTAAATGCAATCTTGATGGAGATTTTGAAACCAGAACTGTTATAGCTGCGTGTAAAAATAAAAAATGTTTATTAGTATGTAGTGTATAGAAGAAATTGGCGAAACTCTGTTGCTTTATATTTAGAACATGCATCGAGTGATCTCGGACGTCTTGCGAAATCCGTAGAATAATATTCTTTAAAAGTATTTAATCTCTCAGATATTATAGATATTTCTACCTGATAATTTCGAGACTAGTGAATATTTACCGTGTACTCACGCAAACAAAAGTTTTTTCATCACTCCCTAAACATGCAAGATGCATGTATTCAAATAGGATTTGCGAAACAATTTTTATTAGTAGCTTCGATAACGAGCTTATTCCTTCCTTGTGGTGATCTTCATCAAGACGTCTAACATATTCTTCATCGGTCGAGGAGAATGACCGACACCATTGAAAACATAATGACTCTCGCTACGTGTACCTGAGACTTTACACTTTGTGATTGAGAACTTGGCGCGTGCTAGAACATCAGCTATAAAGTATCTCAAACGTATTGGTATTTTATTATTCTGAAAACTTATACCTCCACTCAACTCTAATTTTCTGAAATCATGTACAAAACTTTTCAAAAAATGTATTAGGAACGCATAGCTTCTGTGTACCTTTATAAATTCCTATTACTATTGGTCTCGCATTCTGGATATTTGCAATTCTTATTTGAATTGGCCAAATGTAAATACTATAAAGTATCTGATTTATCCAGAGAACATCCATCTGTGTTAATGTCTATTTCCAATTGATTGGGAATAGATGCAAAAGAAACATTTGTAAGGTATTGAATAATTTTTTCTTTCAGATTAAAATGAATATATTCACCTGGTTCTACGTTGAATAATGACAGCATGGCACGATTTCGTGGCGTATTGAGAAGCTTTCTAACATCCTTCGGCAATGTAGACAAGCAGTGATGTGTTCGAAGAAGAGAAATAATATGTTATTACTTATTTCAGTGTGTGTCAAATTATTATCGACGAAACAAGATGCTAAACGTTCGTGAAAAGATAAATTCGTCAAAGCGGTCGTATCAAAAAATGATAAAGATGTATCATCGGTATCAGAAATAGACAAAGAAGAAGATGTATTTTCCACATTTTACATTATCCCAGAGAGGGGTTTTATCGATTGTATTCCTCGGGTGAGGAATTAAAGTGCCTTGTACCCGAAGGTAATTGGCACAACATTATCCCAGATATTATTTACGAGGTTATGGTTAATAGCTGAATTGTCACATTCTGCGATTGATAAGCTAGGAATGTCTTGTTTATTGCGACTTTCTTTATCAGTAATGTTAAAATTTTGCAAACGCAAGTTATCTTTAATTTCAGATCTGATCCTGTTTTTTTGTCTCGCGGACAATGCACGCAGTGAGATTTTCGCGAAATAGATATGTTTTACAAATTAATAGTTTTATAGTTACGCCTTTCTTGAAAAATGATGCAGACAGATCTCGCCAAATCTCCTTGCAGCACAATCGTAATCGATACGCAAACGAAAACTTTTATCTTTTCTCCGCTACCGTGTCACTATCGTAACGAGGTCGAGCTCAGAATGATCGAAGTGACGGCGCGTTCAACTACCGAGCAAGTTACAACCAATCACAAGCTTAACCAATGTCTTCCGCCCAATCAGACCGTCGCTCCTTGCCGCGTTCCAAGCGTTTCCGCATCCTGTGTGCATGCAGGAGCCGTTACAACTACTTCGCGCTTACAGGATGCAGAGGCACTTTCGACGCGGGAAAAAGCAACGGTCTGATTGGGCGGAAGATATTAGCTAAGCTTGTGATTGGTTGTAACTTGCTCGGTAGTTAAACGCACCGTCGTTCCGATCATCCTGAGTTCGACCTCGTTAAGCCCGTGTCACACTACGTATCGCGGACACGGATCGGATTGGGATTACGGATCGCGGATTGAATGTCAGCCAATCACAGATGAGCTGCTCGTCTATGATTGGCTAGATTACGATCCGCGACCCGCAATCTCAATCCGAACCGCGTCCGCGATACGTAGTGTGACACGGGCTTTACGATAGTGACACGGTAGTAAAGAAAGAATAAAAGTTTTCGTTTTGCGTATTGATTACGATTGTGTGCTACAAGGAGATTTGGCGAGATCTGTCGGCATAATTTTTCAGGAAAAGTGTAACTATGAAACCATTAATTTGTAAAACATCTATTTCGCGAAAATCGCTGCGTGCATTGTCCGCGAGACAAAGAAACAGGATCAGATCTGAAATTAAAGATAATTTGCGTTTGCAAAATTTTAACCATACTGATAAAGAAAATCGCAATATACAAGACATTCCTACCCTATCAATCGCAGAATGTGACAATTCAGCTATTAACCATAACCTCGTAAATAATATCTGGGATAATGTAAATGTGGAGAATAAATCTTCTTCTTCTTCTTCTTTGTCTATTTCTGACACCGATGATACATCTTTACCATTTTTTGATACAACCGCTTTGACGAATTTATCTTTTCGCGAACGTTTAGCAGCTTGTTTCGTCGATAATAATTTGACACACATTCAAAGTAATAACATATTATCTCTTCTTCGAACACATCACTGCTTGTCTACATTGCCGAAGGATGTTAGAACGCTTCTCAATACGCCACGAAATCGTGCTGTCATATTCAACGTTGAGCCAGGTGAATATATTCATTTTGATCTGGAAGAAAAAATTATTCAATACCTTACAAATGTTTCTTTTGCATCTATTCCCAATCAATTAGAAATAGACATAAACACAGATGGAGTTTCTTTGGATAAATCAGGTAGTATTCACATTTGGCCAATTCAAATAAGAATTGCAAATATTCAGAATGCGAGACCAATAGTAATAGGAATTTATAAAGGTACGCAGAAGCCATGTGATCCTAATACATTTCTTGAAAAGTTTGTAGATGATTTCAAAAAATTAGAGTTGAGTGGAGGTATAAGTTTTCAGAATAATAAAATACCAATACATTTAAGATGCTTCATAGCTGATGCTCCAGCACGCGCCTTTATTCTCAATCATCGTGGTCACACATCCAGCCAACCCTGTTCAAAGTGTAAAATCTCTGGTACACGTAGCGAGGGTCGTTATGTTTTCAATGGTGTCGGTCATTCTCCTCGAACCGATGAAGAATACGTTAGACGTCTTGATGAAGATCACCACAAAGGGATAAGCCCGTTATCGAGGCTACCAATAAAAATGGTTTTGCAAGTCCCATTTGAATACATGCATCTTGTATGTTTAGGAGTGATGAAGAAACTTTTGTCTGCGTGGGTGCATGGTAAATATTCAAAATTCTCGAAATTATCAGCTAGAAATATCTCTGTTATTTCTGAGAGATTAAATACTCTTACAGAATATTGTCCCTCGGATTTCGCAAGACGTCCGAGATCACTCGAAGCATGTTCTAAATATAAAGCAACAGAATTTCGCCAATTTCTTCTATACACAGGACTAGCTGTATTATATGGTATACTTGATGAGCGGTTGTATAAACATTTTTTATTTTTACACGCAGCTATAAAAGTTCTGGTTTCGAAATCCCCATCAAGGTTGCACTTAAACTTTGCGAAACTTGTGTTGCAA
Source organism: Temnothorax ravouxi (assembly GCA_030770255.1). NCBI lineage: Eukaryota > Metazoa > Arthropoda > Insecta > Hymenoptera > Formicidae > Temnothorax > Temnothorax ravouxi. The sequence goes on from JASTWP010000400.1 coordinate 146,372, forward strand.
AAATTTGTTCAAAGATCTGAAAGTCTGTACGGTTCGAATTTCAATTCCTACAATGTCCATGGTCTTCTTCATCTCCCTGATGATGTAAGACAGCTTGGTAGTTTAGACTCCTTTTCTGCTTTTCCATACGAAAACAATATGTCAATCTTCAGAAAGTATTGCAGAAAACCAGGTTTACCTCTTCAACAGTTTTCCAATCGAATGGCAGAGATAGATATTCACGGAACAAATCATAATTGCGACACTGATGATTCTTCCATTCGTGTTTCCGTAAAGCGTAGTGCAGTTGGTTCTCGATATCGTAAGATCATATTTAACAAAATGTTATTAAGCGTAGATAAGCGTAATAATTGTTGTCTTTTACATGATGGATCCATCTGCATTGTCCACGACATTGTTATGGACAATAATGTGTACTTTCTGGTAGTAAAAAAATTTATAGACACTGGTGATTTTTATGATATCGGCATTTTGTCTTCTGCTCTCCAAGTGTACAAATGTTCCACATTGAGTAATGATATGTTCCATGTTCGTTTGGAGGAAGTTTCCGCAAAATGTTACAGAATGCCTCTTTGGAATACTACATCGGCGAACGACAGCAGTAGCGATGAAGAAAACCATCTGGAAATATCTCAATACCTGGTAGTCGCTATTACACACAGCGAGAAGATATAAAAACCGTATTAGTATAAATATTTTACATTGTATTTTCATAGGAATTGTGAATGGTATAGTTATATGTTCGTGTCTTGCATCATCTAAATCTAAAGTATGCTTTATACAATGTTTAACATATTATTTTTCTATTTAAAAAATTGATAAAAGTACTATTAGATATAGGGTATATATATATATATACCCTATATAATATTATAGTATAATATATATATATATATATATATATGTGTATATATATGTATATATATATATATTATACTATAATATTATTCATATAGACCTTGCTGTTGTGCGTTATTTTCTGTCTTCTCTTCACTTTTTAAGAAATTTGAAAAACTTGTTACAATTTCTTTTTGTACTGTTTATTCTAAGTAATGTGTACTGTATTTGCACGTTTCTCGTCAATCTCATTTTAATATCTTCCTTCCTCGTGCGATTCAAATACTTTCTTATAATTACATACACTTTATAATGTTTTATATTTAGAAACCGTAGGTTATATCATAGCGAAACATAATCAGCTCTCTTTTTTTCTCGGGGAAAGGATACGTATAATATATTATGATGGATGAATCCGACAGAAAAATTGTTGCATGAGGTATTTTTCTTGTAATATTACTAAGTTATTTAGTTGTCTACATCGCGCGTTTTGCACATATATATACATACATAATCTATGTTATATGAAATATATTTTATTACTTCTTTGTGAAATATAGATAATAATATATGCCATAACATTGCCATAATAATTTCACTTATCTTCTGCAATACTTAATTAAATTTATTTCACATATTTAGGCTTTTTTTCTCTTAGAATTACAATATGTTTCTCAGAAAGTCATCTAGCTGCAGGCAATATAAAATACATTCATTACATATTATATTAATGTTTGCATTTACAGATAGAGATTGAGCAGCCGGAACGAAATATCACGGAACCGTGGCAATATATGTATAATGATTTCTTCAGACGATACAAAACGGAAGGGGACGACTACAAGGCCTATCACTGATAAAGAAGTAAACGATGGATCGATATAAGGGATACTCTAGACGAGGACACCGATTCGAATAATCGTTAAATAATAATGACATACATACATATTTATCACCGCACACACGCAATGAAACTCAAACAAATATTAAGCCACACACAATTGTTCAATCATACGATACGAATCTTTAACCACACGCGAACATTATTCAACTTCCTACAAGTACTCAATTTCACTCAAATTTTCAAACACATACAAACATTCAACCTCATACGAGCACTCAATCTCACGCGAATGTTCAATTACACACGTACATTCTACCTCATACGAGCAATCAATCATACGTGAATATTCAATCACACAGAGACATTCAATCATATGCAAAACGTTCAGTCATACACACCTCATAATAACACTATTACCAATACAGCGCAAGTGATACAGGAAAAAGCAACTTGTAGAAACACAATTTTTGAGTTTCAGAATACCAGATCTGTGGGAGAAGAAAACTTTTCTATCCTTCAAAACAGCCAGGATTGATCATCCATAAAATTGGCGGTCAGGAATCTCAACGGACAATCGGTAAGTTTATACATGTTTATTTGTTCCACGAATGAAAAAAATGTATATAGAAATGGATTTGTAAAAACGTTACCTATCTGTTATAATGTTAATTAATATTTGCAGAAGTGTACACGAGCGTTTGCATCACATCGAGGTACACATGAAGTAAGTATTAGATATATTGTACTTATTGATGCACTTCTATAATATTAATATTTGTTAACGTTTTATTTATAACAACCACCTAACAAACACCTTACTGGAAAGCATTTTAAAAATCGTTCAAGATCGCCAACGCCCGACTCGTAAACCAACCATTCTTCCCGTTTTATCTTTGACAGAGCTGGATACATTTGAAAATATCGATGACAACGATTACTTCGAAATCGTAAGTTAAAAGAAAAATTATGCGTTTTTTTGTACGTACATGTTATACATTATGATATGTGTTCAATATGTTTAATTGTTCTTACTTTTGTTACAGGTGCATTATTTCCGTTACGTCGGCGGTTTCAATTTGAAAGAAGCTGTCAATCTCTGCTTCAAGAAATGACTTACGATTGCTGTAACGCCTTCATTTACTTGGTGGGGTCGCGAAGAAGGACAACGACCGCTTTATAGCACTCGTTTTGTTATGGCAATCTACGGTACGATAACTTTTTTATTTGTTGATAGCGTTAATGCAACTGCAATGTGTTCCTTTTTCAGAAGCAGTATGTAATAACTGACATTTTGACAGACCGATGCGCTCGGAATTCCAGTTGTGCATGCGAGAGGCTCTTCGAACAGCCAAGGAGAGACACAGAACCAAAACACGCGGTCCACGCGATCGACGCGGTGCTACGGTAGTCGGATTCGCCGCGATGCTAGGGTAGCAACGATTTGCCGCGATCTGTGGGCGACGAGCGACGAGCAGAAGACGACACCACTAATACGAACAAGTCAACAAACGGATAGGTATTGTACGTAGCAACTTTGCTTTGCTTTCTTAGAATCATATGACACGTAAAGAAATCTAAGGAGTAAAAGACTTGCGAACTTAACAATAAGCGAATCGATTGATAGATATAATTAATGTAAGATTATTAAGAACTATGGTCGATCGATTCACTTACTGTTTCAGTCTTGCTGCTGAAGTTTCTCTATATGTCATGTCCTTTATATATGTGTGTATATTTTTCTTGTGATTTTGTTGTAATATAACGCATTTTTACTTACAGTTTTAGGTACAACAGCCACGACGTCACTACCATTACTGAAGACCAGGCGGGGAGGTCCTACACACATCCGGGAGACCCTACACACCGGAGGAGGATCGTACACACCAGGAAGTTCCTACACGTACACCAGGGATCGATACTACTTTTCCTGAAGAAGGAAAAGAAAAAACGGCACTTTTCAGCGCCCATTTTTTAATTATTAAACAGGAACTCTCTGTCCGCAATCATAAATCGGCACTTTTTAGTGCTATATAATACTTTAATAATCGTATGGTACCAAAAGTGCCAGCGCGCGTGTTTGATATCGCGTATTGCAATATCTTTTTTTCAAATATATTGCGACGCGTAATAAAAATATTTTGCACGTAGTTGTTTCTTAATTTTGTGTTATTCTTGTCTGTTTAGGTCAACTTACATACGATGAGAAGTAATGAAGAAAAGTAATAATTCGTGAAGAGAAACGCACGGGTCGATTTTCCATCATTTTAATTATTATATTTAATTTGTATATTGAATTTTTATATATAGTTATTTTGTATTTTATTACTTTCTACTAAAATGTATTATATTTCAATTAATAATTTTATAATATTTAAATGTGTGTAAATTTTATAAATATATATTTTGTATTAAAATACAATTATATATAATTATTAATTGTCTCGTGCATTTTTTGCACCGTTCCTTATATTTCCAAATAAAATGTTTTTTAATTTTTTTTTATTGATTTGCCTCATTAATATTTTATTTATTAATTAAGAAATTTATTAATTTATATAATGTAAATATATAACAGCCGAGATATTTTATTATATATTATTAGGATTCGCTAAAACAACAGATTCTATTCGGGTTTTGGTGCCTATTTGCCACCAGATTACATTACGCAGATTCTGCTCAGTTTTTGCTGCCTATCTGCCGTCGGATTGCATTAAGCAGATCTACTCGGTTTTTGCTGCCTATCTGCCGTTAGATAGCATTACGCAGATCCTGCTCGGTTTTTGCTGCCTATCTGCCGCCAGACCGCCTTACGCAGATCCTGCTCGAATTCTGCCTCCAATCTGTCGACAGATTATGTCAGTTGACTTGCTCGGTTTTTGCAACAATCTGCGTTACATTATATCAGGAGATCTTGTTGCTTTTCTGGTGATGATCTGTCAACATCATTAGATATGACAGATTTTGCGTCAAATTTGTATCATATCTGCCGATAAAAATTTGTAGCATGCATCTGACAAAATCTGATCTGCCAGGTTTGGCTGACTGGGCAGTGGCCAAAAATCTTGTGCGTCGTAACGAAAAGGGGCGTGTCAGCCCGAACTACAATCGTCCGACGGATTGTGTAACTTTGATATTTGTGAACAACTGTGAATGAAAATCAGTCAAATTGAATAAATTATACAATCTTTTGTCAAAAAATTTTTAAAAATTATTTGATTGGACTTACCTTCCGTACCATACCTGATCCATTGGCGTCGATCACTTGAAGTCCCTCGTTGATCCTGGAAGACGGTGGCAGCAGCTATTCTGGACGGCGACGGCGATGATCTTCACGTGGCAGGAACCTGAAAATAAGAAGAATTAGTCTGATTGAAAATTCGATAGATACTTACCTTCTCGGTATACCAAAGGTCAAACCGAGTGGCGACCGTTGAATTCAAGGACACCCCGTGTTGATCCGTGCACTCCCCAAGTACCGTTCGGTTACAACTTAACCTAACCTTGGGACCGATGACTAAGTCGTCGATCCCAGCGTCGAGCTCTGTTCGCAGCAGCGTCGATTGCCAACCAATCCAGGCATCACGCGAGTCAATGCGAGGGAAGGTGATGGAGAGCACGACCGATCAACAGATCCAACAGGCCAATAAGGAAGCGGATGAGACTGAGGACTGCAGCTTCGAGTCTATTTCGAGCGAGCAGGTTCTCCAGTCGATTCCCGAGGTAGTGGCGCAAGCCATTATATTGTCGGAAGGCATACAGCCCGCTGGACTTGGCGAGGCATTTGTCGAATCGTAGCCCGCTTGTCAAGGTGAGGAGGCATTCGTCGTATCACAGCCCGCTGGTCTAAGCGAGGTGAACGTGCAGACCGAGGGCCAACCAGAGGCGAGAGAAGACGTTGAGGACGAGCCGATCCGCCAGAGCCAATCACAGGTCGAGGAACATCACGAACGTGCGCAATAGACATTAAGTCGGACGGTTGCACAAATTTTATCTAGTTTATATCACATTTACATTTATTTGACAAAGTTGAGTGCCAAAGAGGCCAAAGTCGTATAGTTTACCTAGGATAACGAATTCCAAAGAGTCATTACGTTTTTTTTTGTCATTGATACTTTATTATGTTATTTCGATTTATTTATTACTTTAATAATTGTTTTAACGCCAAAAAAGCGCCATAATTGCAAATTATTTGCATGTATTAAAAATAAGATTTATTCGATTAAAGACACAGGTTTACACCAAACATTTTACTCCAATCACACATCCTACCGATCCCAGAGATCCTATTCGATAGAAACATTGAGTTTAACAAACATAAAAGATAGATTCATTCAGCGAGCCAATCACAGGCCACATAGCGAGCTATGGATTCGGATAAGTTTAGGATCATAGTTCTCGCATTCATATTCATTTTATTTGCAATCAGCATCGTTTGTATATTACTTTTAGCCTATTCGAACGTATCGAAGGCACAACCCAATTACATACCGTAAAAGATAGAGTCAGTCTAATTTTGAACAATGCAGCTTAAAGAATACATAGTTGTAACTTTGATAATATTTATCCCAGTCATTATGACATTTTCTGACATCCCCACAGTCACGCTAATATTCACACTATACACATTTTACATTTTACTGTTAAGTAGCGAGATAGATCCGCGAATCATACGCGAGTAATGACGAAAAGTCGAAATAAGCATGTCATGCATGAAAAGTGCCTGGAGCACACAGCGTGGACCAATTATGTCCGTTTATACGATTTTTATGTTAATTTATTTGTTTGTAAAAATTTTGACAGTTTTGGACAATTTAGACGCAACGTCGAGTCACACCGACCAATGGGAAGTGACCCGGGTCATTTTAAGCAGATACATGTTATTTTCTATTAATTCGAGCATTTTAGATGTCATTCGCGATACGCGAGCCAATAGGATGTATTCCTGGCAATTTTATCTTATTTTGAACATTTTCAGAGTTATTCTTGAGTTTTCAAGGCATTCAGCCAATCAGAGCGCGAGAAGCGACTCATTCGAGTAGACGCGACATTTTGACGAATCAGAAGCAAGCACGACTCCGATAAGCGAGAGTAACGTTGTAACGCGCTATTCGCAATTATTTATCTATTTTATGCTTTTCCCTGTCAAAACAACTTATATTATTCATATTTCATGTATGCAATTATTATTTTATATTTTACATACTTACCGTTCGGAAATTACACCGACGATACTTACCAGTCCATTGATTGGGCGAGACGATCCTGGAGTAATCCGGTACTTGAAAGAAAAGGAGAATTAATATAAATTTGATTCTAGTAATCGTACTTACCTGGTTCGACCAATGGGAACGTCACACAGACCATTCATGGTCACTCGTAATCGTACAAGTGACTTGCCGCGAATTTGCACTAAGTGCATATTGCGACGGCTGGCATTGGTTGACACACGCGAGCGAGAGCCCATGTCCGCCGTCCAATCATTGTTCGGTATTCTCAATCCTACGAGAGCTGATCCAATGACAACGGCTCAGTGCAAGGGAAAGCAGCGAGTCGATCAACACAGGATCGTGTCGTTCCCAAGCGAGCGATACGATTGGCTGGCGCAAGCCAGACACCGTTTGCGCTCGAATCCGGCGAAATACGCCTGCGCGAGCATCAAAGTGGGGGAGTACGACCATCTCTCCTAGAGACAGTTACGCGAGAACTTCCGAAGCGTTAACATCACGCCGAGAGTTACGCATAAAAGAATCGTGGAGACTCGCAGTTTCCGTTCGCCGTATACGAGATTACGCGCCTAACAAGCACGCGAAAAAGGCTTAAAGCCTGCGAAAAGCTCTTATCGTAGATACGCAGAGTTCGAGACAGCTCGTAGCTATTAAGTGCGCGAGTGAACGTGTCCGAACGTGTTCGCGATACATGAGATACTGTAACTTTTAATATTATTATATTATTATTTGTTTATAATAAACAAAGACTCATTATTACGCGACCCGAGTGAGTGTCCTATCCGATATCTCGTACGATCACGCAGCGCATAACAAGGGCGAGGCCGACAGGTCAGAACACGTCCGCGGCGTAGAAGACGGCGGCCATTGATGAAAGGAAGGACGGGGCAACGCAGATGCAATAAGGTTTTCACAACATTTCCACGGAAACTTCAACTTTCCATGCCTGTAGAGAGGGGCGAAAGTGACCAATTTCACGCCAGGACGACATTAGCGGGAAAAGTGATCACTTTCGTCCCGCTATGCCGTCCTGGCTTGAAATGGCTACTCTCGCCTCTTTCTAGGCATAGAGGTTAGATTTTCCGTAAAGATATTGTGAAAAATATCGTGTGCACTTCGAGGCAAAAAACGCTACTTTCGCCCCCTTGGTGCACAATATACTATTCTGTATTCCAATGGAAAAATACAGTGGCGACCGTTAATTCAGCCCAAGTAGTAAGTGGCTAGAATATAATATTTCATTATTCGAGTCGTTGATCCGGTCACAACCTAACTATTAATAAATCACAATAACAGATCATTCTAACGCGTTAGTTATATGAGAACTGTCAGCTATACAAGCAGATTACATTCTCTGTTTACAACCACGTATACATTCGACGTAGTGATAGAAGACAGTGCCGTAACTAGCCTGCGTTGCGCCCGGTGCAAGCTCTACATTTTGCGCCCCTCTCTTCCCTAATACCATATATCTAATATTCTTAATATTTATAATAAAAAATTGAACGTTTAAATTAAAAAAAAAACTGGTAATTGCTGTAAATAAATTTATTTTTTATTTTTATTACCATTTATTTCTTTATAATAATTGAATTATTTAAATATGTATCTCATGAACAATCCTACAATAAAATTATATTAAAAACCGTATGAGACGGATAACCGTACCCGTAAAAACCGCAAAACCGGTTTTAAATTGTCGTAACTGTTGTTAACCGATTAATCGGTTAATCGTTTAACCGTTTAACCGTAAAATTTGAGAGCCCTAGTTTAATAGCACAATGTGCAATTGCAACGTGCGCAATTGTACTGTGCGCCAGTGAAGACTTCTCGTTGTCCGCCACGAACGTGCGACAAAACGCGCGCGGCGCGGGCGGCAGCCCGGTCGTGCGGCGGGGCGCGCGCGGCGCGGGCAGCAGTGCGGGCTCGCGCGGCGAGAGAGTTCGACTCGCGCTTGCTACGCGGCGCATCACCAGTAACCTTTTCTCGTAATTAAAGTTCGACATCGATTCCTATAACGAGAGCCGTTCAGCAGGGTTTTTCTAGCGTTCTCAGGATCGCCAGTCAGAGCGTGTTTACTACCCGGGCCTCTGACATAATAACCCTTTTGATTACGGAGTGTACTTCTCTGGGGCCTTTGTTTATACCTGCTTTGCAGGGCATTAACTTTCTTCGGTAAGAGTCGACAGACAATCTGCCGCGGAAAGGTTTCCGGGGTCGTTACGATTCAGCCCGACGGACAGTATCAAATCCGGTGGAGACCAAGGCGCTGCCTTTCCTAAGTCCGATTCCGATTCCGATTCCTGTACCTGAGGTCAAGACTGAGGGTCCGTTTCCGATCTCCAAGGTGGAGACTTTCCTGCCGCGGAAGCTACACCTTATCGACCTGCCGAACCGAGTACCACGTATCCGGCTCCCACCCGCTCCGACCAATTCGAGCACTCCTGGAATATCTGTGACGACGCAGACTGACCACGTCTTCCGGACTCCTTGACCTCGGCCTTCTCGAATCCGCTTGAGTTCTCTACCTACTACACCGAAGGGCAAGCCGAGGACTTTCGGGCGAGATCTGTTCCTGCGGAAGGATCTAAGCGCGAAAAAGAGATCCCTAATAAAAAAGCTGTTCGGAGACTTACACCACACTCACTAATACACTACACAATAAATCTCCTACACAATCCCGCACATCCATCTACTCTCACATATACCAAAAAAATCAATCAGTTACTGTATATAAACCTGTACATAGATAAAGAATATAGAGCGAGATTTTACCTCTAAAAAGATATAGTTATTGTGGGAACCTGAGCGCACCTATCCTTACCACACCCCCACATTAGACAAAATACTCTCGGTGGGTTGCCATCCCCATCTGAGAGATGGCGATTGAATAGAAACCTGACAAAACCTTCTTGGTCGGATTTTTCAAGTTTTTCTCTAAAAATCTGTATTCTGCCGCCGATATTCGTAACTTTTGAAACTGCTCCGTTGGCAAAATGGTGCAAATAACAAATTGCAATATTTTTACGGGAGTAACAAACCGGGATACTTATCTCCGCTGTGACACACACAAGCACGCACTCAGACAAGATTTAAATCTGACCATATGGAGCATCTTGAGTCGAGTAATTTGTACAGTACAGATAATGACGGTGGTCATTTTAATTGATGTGAGAGCTTTTTAAACACAATAACTTTGATCGATTTTGAGAAAAAAATTAAATTATCTTCTTTCACGGAGAGGTTATATAGTCGGATTCACATCTTGCGCGCGCGCGCGCGCGCGTGTGTATGTGTGTGTGTGTCACAGCGGATATAAGTATCCCGCTGTTAATCACTTCCTTAGGAATAATGCAATTTGTTATTTGCACTATTTTGCCAACAGAGCAATTTCAAAAGTTACGAATGTCGGCGGCAGAATACAAATTTTTAGAGAAAAGACCTGAAAATGCACTACTCACTCCAAATTGGCATAACTTAGTGAAAAAAATGGTAGCGCAATGATTAAAAAAGCATTTCAACGAGAAAAATGTTAAATTTAAAATACAATCAATAAAATTTGGAAAATAAATTTTTTTTCACGTGCACGTTATAAAAGTCGAAGTTTTTTTCAATTTTGTAAGGTCCACTTTAAATTACTGCCGTTTGTAGTAAATCTTCGCCTCGAAGCATTCAAAAGCTGAGGATTCAAGCTTTAACATGCATTTTTAAATATCACTTTGCGATTATTTTTCACAAAGATATGTAACTTTGAATTGGGTGGTTTTAGCACTGATTTCAAGTGGCCCATTTTTTTGCGGGCGAGTGTATATATTTATGAAAATAACGTTACTCACTAAAGTTCTGTGAATATAACATAGTCCAGTCAATGAGTAGGTTCGAAGGTTGCAAAAGGTCAAGGATTGTTTATAGTTGGCAATTTGGTTTATTTTGGGGGCCTAATAAAAATCCTAAGTTTGCGACCTCGGCAAGCTGCCGCTCGCCCCGCCATTTTAGAAAAATGGCGCCATACTCCGGTTTTTCACGGAATATCTCGTTTTCACTGCAATTTAGAGCAAAATTGTTTGTTACAAAGTTGTAGAGCGTACAATTTTTTACAACTTTTGTTTCAAACACATTTTTCTCAGATAAATAGTTTACGAGTTATAGCAGAAGAAAGCGGAAAGCTTTTTTGCAATTTGTGAAAATAATGGATTTTCTCTAGATTTGAAAGATTAATTATTATCGTTATTATATTATTATTATTATATAATTATATATGTAAGTACGTAAATATAAAATATTATTCTATATTATATTATACACACACATACACACATATATGTATATATACATAGTACTTTAGGTTTATTTTAAATTAGTAACATTTGTAATAAAATCTTCGCAAAAAAAGTAATCGAAAGCTGAGAGTTTAAGCTTTAAAATGCTTTTTTAAATATTGCTCTGCAATTATTTTTTACGAAGATATGTAATTAAATGACGTAGAACCACTTAAATTGGTTTGGCTGTTGTTTGAACATTTTTATATAACGCAGGATTTTAGAGAATTTTTTCAGATTTTTTCAATGCAATTTCTTTTTATTTTGAAAAATTGCTTTGAAAAAATTTACAAAAATTCTCAAAAATTCTGTTGTATATAAAAATATTCAAGCAACAGCCTATGGTAGACTGACGTCTGCTTTTAATTATTTCAATATTTAAAAAATAACTCGAAAAAAGCTCGAGAAAATTAGAACCAATCGCCGGCCCACTTTGGGTCAAGATTTAAAAATTTTGATATCTGATATATATAAGATTTTTAAGAATTTGTTCAGATTTTTAAATTGTGGCCATCGATATGTCGATTTAATAGTATATTGTGCACCAAGGAGCGAAAGTAGCGTTTTTCAGACGAGTGTGAAGTTTGCCGTCCGAGCCGAAGGCGAGGGCGGCAAATCACACGAGTCTGAAAAAGCTTTCGCCCCGAGGTGCA